>PVIU01005788.1:49179-109069 GCA_004026605.1 Ondatra zibethicus
CCACCACCACCATCCATCGCCACCACCACCGTCCATCGCCACCACCACCATCCATCATCGCCACCACCACCGTCCACCCCCACCACCATCCATCGCCACCACCACTGTCCATCACCACCATCACCGTCCATCACCACCACCACTGTCCATCACCACCATCACTGTCCATCACCACCATCACCTTCCGGGAGTGGCAGACGCTGGGCAGCATGCTAACCCAAACTCCATTTCTATCTCTCTTCTCATGCCTGCTACAGATGCCATAAAACTTAAAAACTTGACTCCTGACACCTTCTGAGAGGCCACGGTACCAGTGCTGAGTGAGGAGATACAAACGGAGATTGGTAGCGCAGCTTCTTCCCTTGCCTTCTTCCCACCCGGAACATAGGCCGCCTCTGAGATGCTTTCCGGTGATTCTCCTAACAGTTCCCTTCCAAATTTGTCTCAGGGTCATGTGAACAACTGAATATGACAAAGATGATATGTCACTTCTAAAATCAGGGTATAGAAGACACCACACTTCCGTCTTGTTCTCCCCTCTACCTGACATCTTAGATGTTTCTTTTAGGCAAGTGTTTTGAGGTAGGCCAGCTTGAGCACTGTGAAGATATTCCACCAGTAAAGAACTGACCCCTCTTCCGAAGCTCACGTGACTTATTTTTGGGAGCAAATTTCCAGCATGGCTAAGCCTCCAAAGACTTCATCCCCAGGCGAGAGCTTGACTTCAAGCCCAAGAAAGGTCCTGAGCCAAGAACCTCCAAGCTAAGTCCCTTGAAAGCGCTCACCATTCAGAAACAACGGAAGGGGTGAATGAATGCCTGCTGTTTCAAGCTGAAACTTTCAGTGTCGTTTGATACTCATAAATAGATGATAAATACAGTGAATTTTGAAAATAATAACCATTTTTTAACCTAAGGATAGCAAGATCGTTATGGCACCTAAGTTAAGACTTCTTGAGAAGGAAGACCCCTGTCCCTTTACCACACAGGTTGTGGCTCCTCCCACTGACATTTGCGGTGGGACACATTCCTCTCTGAAATACCCAACCATTCACAAGGGCCAATTATCGTCTCCAAAGAAAGTCGCCTTTATTCAAGACTCTTGCTTCTCCTCAGAAGTACACATTTCTCTTCTCTTCGGGAGCATAGATATTTATTGTTTGGCCCAGACTGTCTTGTAGGCACTCCTTTTATTTGAACAGTGGCTGGGATTAGCTCCTTCACCCAGCAACTGATTATAATTCTTTGAACAGAATGCTTTCTTTTTAACATATGACCCCCTTTGACTCACATCTTTAAAACTCATCCACTTGCGCATCCTCTGTGCCCCACTCCAGCCCTGGCCAATATAGCAATAGATCCTAGGCTCTGGGCCCATATGGATTTCTTTGGAGGATAATCTGCCTTATCACATGGATCCTGGGAAAATGCTTCAGCCAAGGGTAGGCAGAGACTAGCCGTGAGGAGAACAGCCACGAGTCTAGCTCAGAAAAAGCTCTCCGAAGAGCCCGGCATCCCCGCCTCTTGCTGCAGCTCTCCAGACCCCAAGGACTGCTCACATGTCACAGAAGGAACGTTTTGTCTGGCACAGAGGTAGAGGTGACTGAAACTCAATGGCCTGGCTCTGTTCCTTTTCAAGTGTACAACTGCTCAGTGATAAGAGGCCACACAGCGCCAGAAGAGGAAGAAAAATGACAGGAAATCCTGATGCACATTTGTCCAAAATCATCAAACAAGCTCGGCGACTGGTAGCCACTCACGTGATCGCTTTTAAGGTGTCAGCAGTTCTTGGCAAGTACAGGAACCAAAAATAACGTCAGCCAAACTCTGCTGAAAGTCTGCGCGCCCATGGTCCAGTCTCCTGCCCTTAAGAAGTGTCAGGGGCGGGTACCTGAGAAAGGAAACTTAGCTGGAGTACAGCCTTCTGCTCCGTGAGATAACACACACCAAGATGCCAAGGACACTGTTTGAGGAAAGATCAAACTTCAGTTTCCCAATATTCTTTTTTTCTCCAGATGTACCACTATATACACACATAATTTACAACCTGAGGAACCATTTCCTACACATTAACTTTTAAAAAAAAATTAAACTTTGAGTCATAAAAAACAATGTAGAATTTTGAAGCCAGCTGAATAACTCCTGGATGCCAATCAGACTTCATAACACAGTCAGGCAGGCAAAAAAAATTATTGTTTCATAGAAATAATGATATCTGCCAGTCCAATAATAATCACTAGTTTTGCTTTTAATATTTATCCAACGACATCTGTTGAGAATGAATGCAATATGGGTTGCTAAGTCTGGAACAGTTCTTTGATTCTAAAAAGCAATCCCTTCTACAATGGCCACACTCAATGAAAACAGAAACGGGAAAGCAGCTACAGTCTTAATGCTAGTCTCCATCACACAGAAACCCACAGGCCGTTTCTCTCACCTTAAAATGCTGTCATAGTCACACATTGTGTGTGTGTGTGTGTGTGTGTGTGTGTGTGTGCGCGCGCACGCGCGTGCTACTCAGAGACAACCACAGGTATTATCCTCAGGATCTCCATCCAGCTTGTGACCAAGTCCTTCATGTGATCCTTGTGAAGGGACACCAGACCACATCTGATTTGGCATTAATTAAAATCCAAGTGGCTGTGCACACCTGTGAAGGACTTTTCTTAATTAAATCATTTGAAATGGGAAGACACGCTTTTAATCTGGATTTTTTTTTTTTTTGATGTAGAAAAGATCCACCTTTAATCCAGATCTTTTGAGGTAGGAAGGTCCACCTTTAATCTGGGCAGCCTTATAAAGTACATGGAAAAAGGAAGCTTTGACTCTGCCTGCTTGTTCTCGCCTTTGCTAGTAAGTCCGTTCCTTCACTGACATCAGAGCCTACTTCTTCAGGATTCCAGCATACACTGAAGACCAGCCGAGACCTCCAGCCTTGTGGACTGAACAGCTACGGATTCCTGGACTTTGCATTGGTAGGCGACAGTCTTGGTGGACTAGCTGGACTATGGCCTGAGCCACTCTAATAAATCCTCCTTATATATGTTCTATCAGTTCTGTTCCTCTAGCACCCTAATACAGCCTGGAGCTCACCAATTTGGCTAAGTGGTTGGACAGTGAGCTAGGGATCTTCCTGTCTCTGTGTGTGCCGTCAAGCCCAGCTTTTTAATGGGGATCTAACTCTGATTCTTGTGTTTGCGAACCAACTGACTGATCACCCCAGTCCTGGTTCTAGACTCCCCTCTGCTGCCCCTACAGGCCATTGCAATAACATATTAGCATAAAATTCATCATCTTCATGAGACTTTTCTGCCATTTGAGTATTTCTTCCATTCACAGGAAGGCAGGCCCAGACTCTAACAATGAAGCTGAGCTCCGCGTTCAGAGGAAGGGCCCTGTGAGTAAACTCAGGGACTTCCCCTTTGTGACTGCATTGTATTCTGACCCACTTTGGTTTCCCAGTAGCTCACTTAGTTCTCGGTCTGAAAGCACTAAAGTGAGGCCCCAGTCAGTGATAATCTGTGTTTCCTGAATAGAAACTTCTCAGACAAGTATTATAGAGATGCTGTAATTAGTTTGTAAGTGATCCCTTATGCGTGCAATCATCATCTGTAATTCCACCCATTAGGCATCTGTTTATCAAAGGTTACCAGTTCTGACTACATGGCCTTCCTGAGTTACTTATCAAGCTTTTTTTTTTTTTTGAGAGAGAGAGAGAGAGAGAGAGAGAGAGAGAGAGACTATTGATTCTTCTTTAAATTGACTTATTTAGTACCAAGGAGTTTTACAAAGGTCCTAGAAAAATGTTACAGAAATAGACAGCAATGACAATGGGCTAATCTGTTTTAGAAGAAAGAAATCCTTCAAAGGTACAGGCAATTCTGTCCCTCATTTACCTTTATGGGTCAGAAAAAGCAGGTTGTCAGTGACTAAAACTAGTCCAGCATCTGTAGGCTGCCCAAGCCTACTCTAACTACATAGAACAATCTCATTTAAATTATGCTTGGGTGACATTAGCACCTACTGTCTCAGATTTGCTACTAGAAGGTCTTCAGATGGCCCCCAAGGGAGAGGAACAAGTCAGAGGTTATCAGGCATGGGCTGGGGAAACTTGGAATGGTCACTGAGAGGAGGGCAATTAACAGAAAGCGGAGGGGACAGGAATCCATCCTCACTGAAGACTCACCACTGTGTCCTTGAGGTGAGCCAGGCTTAATCTTCAATGCTCACAGTCTCACCCGAGACTGAGGCTGGGGCTAAGGCTCCTGTCGCTGTGCGTTTTACAGATGTGGGTCCTCGTGCTTTGAAGCCTTCAGTGATGACTTCTAGCACACGACTCACACTGTGACTGTCTTCACACTTGATCTGAAAACTCCTGCCAGGAAATGCTTCCATTTGCATACAAAGATATTTAAAGTTAAAGCATGGAGGGGGGGTTAAAGTACTTATTATCATGTGTGTGCACATGTGCATGCTAACACATGTGGAGAGCACAGGGAACTTTCAGGAGGCAGTTCCAGCCTGGCATTGTGGGTTTCAGGGACTGAACACAGGCTATTAGGATTGCACAGCAACTGCTTCCTGTTGACCCATCCCTGGTATCCAGAAAGTGCCTGCTACAAGTTTGCTTGGACTTGAGAATTCTTGAAAACTAGTCACACTTTTCTTATTCGTGTATATTTGTGGTACAAAATAACGGTTTCAATAGATTTTCATGCATGTACATAATATATTTTGGTTACATTAGCTCCATAGTTAGACTTTTGAAGAGGGGGAAACTGATAAAAACCTAAAATCAATTTCATTCTTCCAACTGTTTATACATGCCAGTTCTGAATAAGCAGAAGAAATAAAATCATGTCATTTATAATTCTGCATCCAAAGAATGAACTCACATTTCTAGTTTATACTGTAGTCTAGGTACAGTGTTGCCCCAACAAGGTTCAAGTGAAGGCTTGGCCACCAGCTGGTGGCGCTTTAGACTGTGCCTGATCTCATCAATGATCTCATCAAATGATCTCCACTGATGGTCAGGTGTGGAAACTGTGAAGAGTAGTTATTTAGTTGGAGGAAGGCGGTTCCTGAGCATACCTACCGTTCCTGCCACCCTCAGCCACTGTGGCCTTTCCTAAGGACCTGCTCCTGCCACCAGGATGCTCTACCCAGGCTGGCCTTAAACTCACAATCCTCCTGCTTCAGGTCCACAAGTGACAGATGGCCCTACAGGCTTGTGCCACTGGGGCCACCTTACAATTTTACTCTAATTTTCAATCATTCTTTCCTTCATCTCCAAATGTAATAGTTTACTAACACTTCCCAATTCCATTTTCTTATCATTTCTCATAGTCACATCTACCAAATTCTTTATAAACTTACATTTCCTTTATTAAGGACATATTTGAAAATCATTATCAGTATTCTTTTTTTTCATTATCAGTATTCTTGCAGGCTTATACAAATTGCTATTTCCCTGCAACATCTAATATGATGTTTTACAGACTTCTAAGAATAAACATTTACTCTTTTCCTTCCCTGTTTCCATCTACTTATTTGATTTTCAGATGTCTATACTTTTTCATGATTTAACTTGAAAAGAGAAAGCGATCCTTTGCCATTTAAATAAGTGAAAATCGCTTTGCTGTCCTTCTCAAACATTCCTTGCATTTCGTCACAGGACATTGGGAGGAAACTCCAAAGCAGATCATTCTTTCTGAAAGGGCTTCAAAGGTAAAGAAAGAATGTTAGAGAATTAAAAACAAAACACCAAAATGCAAGAGTCTGTAACTGAGCCTAGTTACCAACAAGGCTTCAGACCAAAAGAACACAGCACATGTACTTAGATCTGGAAATGGAGCCGAATCACACAAGTGTTTCAGGCATTTGTGAACAGTGATTGTAATATTCTTAATGCCTTAAAATACTGACCATTTATTATTAAAGGCAGAAATCCATAAATATACAATTTACTTTATAAACTACCACTTCTAATTATAACCTGAAGCTGACACACTGAAGTATTTATTTACAAAGACCCCTCTTTGGTGTGTCTGCACAGAAGCCTTCATTATCTAAGGAAAGACAAGAGCCTCCGCACTGAAAATGAGGTGACCCTTGAATCTTGGGACAGGCAGGCAGGGTTTCATAAAAGAATCACTACTGTGAGCAGGAGTGGGAAGATTATAAACTAATACAGTACTTTGGAAACCCTGCGTTTGTGTTTAAATTAGTTCTACCTAATTAATATTCACACTGATGTGTAATAAAGAAATATTGTGGTAAGAGCCTTTGTCTTGATTTGGGGTTTAAAAATAATCCATAAACGAATAATAAAAATATACAAATAATTTCTATCAAAGTCTCTCTCTTTAGAACTCTTGCTACAGCTTTCTATGAAGACAGAAGCTAGAAGCTGTTGCAGAAGATTCATTTACACTGTGTGAAGATGCACCACTGCCATTGGCTTAATAAAGAGCTGAATGGCCAATAACAAGACAGAAGGATGTCAGGTGGGACTTCTGAGAGGTCTGGGGAAGGAGAAACGGGGGTCACAAGCCAGACACAGAGGGAGCAAGACATATGGGAGGAGAAGAAAAGGCCACAGTCAGGCGGCAGCACCTAGATGAATAGAAACGGGCTAAGTTGCTATAGGCCAAGCTTTTTTTGGGGGGGGGGTTTCGAGACAGAGTTTCTCTGTGTTGCCCAGGCTGACCTCAAACTCACAGAGATCCACCTGCCTCTCTGCCTCCCGAGTGCTGGGATTAAAGGCGTGCGCCACCACCGCCCGGCTTAGGCCAAGCTTTTATAATTAATAATAAGTCTCTGTGTTGTTTTTGTGAGCTGGTGGCCCCCCCCCCAAAAAAATCTGGCTACAAGAAGCTTACAGATTTGGTTTTTTTTTTTTTTTTTTTTTTTTTGGTGTCTTTAAAAGTCACTAGAAGCTGAGTATAGCACCACTGCCTCTATGTTCTGAGTGTAAGCGGCATTGCCTTTATGTTCTGGTGTGAAGCAGTGTGAAGTGGTGTGAAGCAGTGTGAAGACAGTGTGAAGTGGTGTGAAGCAGTGTGAAGACAGTGTGAAATGGTGTGAAGCAGTGTGAAGACAGTGTGAAGCACTGCAGGGCCCAGGATGGAAAGAAAGCAGCAGATGTCAGACGATAGTCTGCTATCCTCCCTAGGACATCTAGATCAGTTTGAAAAATGCAAGATGTGAACGCGTGTCATCTAACAGCATTTAAAGCTTAATAAAGATGAAGTGAAGGAACCAATCAGATCATCTTCCACTTTTAAAAGCAAGACACATGACATGAACCAGAGAAAAATTCCTGGGGACACCACCACGGTGGGAAGTCCTGAGCCACTGGGGTAGCCAGCAGATATAAACACACACTAATCTAATCTTCAAAAGATTTTTCTTTTTTCCGAAACAGGATTTCTCTGTATAGCAGTCCTAGCTGTCCTGGAATGAGCTCTTGTAGACCAGGATGGCCTTGAACTCACGGAGATTCCCTTGCCTCAGTCTCCCGAGTGCTGGGATTAAAGCCGTGCGCCACCACCGCCCGGCTCAAAAGTATTATTTTTATTTTATATGTATGAGCATTTTACCTAAATGCATGTAAGTGCACCACACACACAGAGTGTCTATGGTGGTCAGAAGAGGGCACTGGACCCCTGGGAACTGGAGTTATGGATGAATGTGAACCATAGTATAGGTGCTAGGAACTGAGCCTGAATCCTCTGCAGGAGCATCCAGTACACCTGAGCCATCTCTTCAGACCTAGAGTACTGATTTTTAAAGATGTGAAGAAGGAAAATGTTGCCATAGTGAAAGGAAGCACTAAACTTAAAAATCTAAGAAGATCTACCCAGAGGAGAACTGATTGACTTGGGTCAAATGCCAATGAAGACTTTTAGTGCAGCAAAGAGAAACCACATTTGAAATAGAGACACTAGAATACAAAAGACACTTTCGGATATGGAAAAACCTTCAAAGCCATCGTCTTCTTGGGTCTGATCATTCTGGTACAATAGTAGAAAAAAAAGCAACCATATCCCTTTGACATGCTTTTTTTTTAATTATTTTTAACTTATTAGCATGAATATTTTGTCTACATGCAATGCACACAGAGGCCATAAGAGGGCGCTTGATCCCCTGGGACTGCAGCTACAAAGGGCTGTGTGCTACCATGCGGGCCCTGGGAACCAAACCTGGGTCCCTTGCAAGAACAGGAAGTGCTCTTTCTAAACTGCTGAGCCATGACACCAGTCCCAGACTTATTTTTAAAATCTAGGTATTTGACAATCTTCATTCTAACGCCATTTTAATCTGGCTACTTTTCTGGTAGATGCCAGATTACATAAATCCCAGGCTTGCAGTTCAGTTTCTTATGTAACAAGACAGTTTGAGCCTCAATCCGTCCTCACCCTTTTACTCCCAGGATGGGGAGTCTGCCTAAATTCCGTAGCCTGCTCCCAGGACCTATACATGGTCTGTCCTCCCCATGGTTCATCCAGGGGACCACAAACACACATGTAGACCATAGTGGAGGAGAAAGGGTAGATACAGGGAGTACATAGAGCTCTGATAAAAAGGTAGGGCATGCGTGCTTCATGGTGTAAGACCGAAGGTGGGAACACAGTATAGACAGACCATCATATTACAGGAGTCTGCGCAGGACATAAAGCCTCTGTCTTGTTCCTGTTCCCAGCCAGAAACTTCTTTTGTGAAAGACCACATGGGAGTCATTGCTTCAAGTCACAAATCTGAAAACATCACTCTGACCTAAAATGTTGTATTAGCTCTCTCTTACTGGCGTATGGCTTTGTTTTCTTGTTTTGTTTTTGTTTTTTTCCTTTAGCATTTTCTTTCTGCGACAGTCTTGGTATGTATAGCCCATGCTGGCCTTGAACTCCTCCTCCTGCGTCAGTCTCCTGAGTACTGTGATTAGAGGCATGCACCACCCCTAGTAATGCCAGAACTTCTAAATGGTCAACATGGTGCTTCTCAAACTGTAAACATGAATTAAAGTCACCTGGTGGTTAACTTTGGTTTAGAGAGGACATTGTATAAGCTGAGACTCAGTATTTCCAATGCCCTCCTAGCCAATACAATACCGCTGCTCCACAGGCTTGGATGGAGACAAGAGCGCTTATAAAAGACAGCCTTCCTTCAGAAGGTGACATCAAGCACCTGCTGAGGAACGGAGCCTTCCCTCCGGTCTACTCACATATTTGGAGCAACAGCTTCCACTGTCCTGGCAGACAGGTGGGAGGGCGGGTACAAACTGCCAGGGAGGAGTAATTGCTAACATGTATCCATTCATTCAATAAATATTTATGGGACATCTGTTTGTATATACTAGTGTTGACCAAGATTCATTCATTCATCTGTTTGTATATGCTAGTGTTGACCAAGATGGTTCAGCAATGAATAAAAAGGTCTTAATTTTCATGGAGCAATTTAGTGATCAATTTAGTAATCCCAAGTAACTTAAAAAATAATGATTTAAACCTGTAGGAGGAGGCTGCTTGTTCATCCTGGCTGCCCAGAACCGAAATAACCACACAGAAACTATATTCATTAAAACACTGCTTGGCCCATTAGCTCTAGCTTCTTATTGGCCAACTCTTATATTAATTTAACCAATTTCTATTAATCTGTATATTGCCATGTGGCAGTGGCTTACCAGCAAAGATTCAGCATGTCTGTCTCTGGAGGCTCCATGGCGTCTCTCTGGCTCTGCCCTTTTCTCTCCCAGCATTCAGTTCTGTCTTCCCTGCCTACCTAAGTTCTATCCTATCAACAGGCCAAGGCAATTTCTTTATTCATTAATGGTAATGACAGCACACAGAGGGGACTCCCACATCAGGCGGTGGTAACACATGCCTTTAATCCCAGCACTTGGGAGGCAGAGGCAGGTTGATCTGGTTGAATCTGAGGCTAGTCTGGTCTACAAAGCGAGTTCCAGGGCAGTCAGGACTGTTACACAGAGAAACCCTATCTCGAAAAAGCAAAAATAAACAAATAAAATAATATAATAATAACAACGATTTAGGAGTACATAGCTAGGAAGAGAAGCACAGCAAGGAACTGAAAGGTAAAAAGAGGCTGTGTGTCCAGAAGATTAGGGTTCGATTTCCAGCACCCACCTGGCAGCTCACAACTGTCTGTAACTCCAGTTCCAGGGGATCCAACAGCCTCACAAAGACATACATGCAGGCAAGCACTAAGGTACATAAAATAAATAAATTTTTTAAAAAAAGAGGTGCAGCTAAAACAAAGGCAACAACAGATGAGGTCTTTGGTTTGTTTGCGTTGCAATAGTGCCATGAGGGCAGCTCAGGATGGCCTTCAACCTGCCTGCCATCCTCCACAGTGCCATGAGAGTATCTCAGGATGGCCTTGAACATGCCTGCCATCCTCCACAGTGCCATGAGAGTATCTCAGAGCGGCCTTGAACCTGCCTGCCATCCTCCACAGTGCCATGAGAGTATCTCAGAGCGGCCTTGAACCTGCCTGCCATCCTCCACAGTGCCATGAGAGTATCTCAGGATGGCCTTGAACCTGCCTGCCATCCTCCCACTTCTGCCTTTGGAGAACTCACTACCATTCCTGGCTTTAGATTTTAAGTCTGCTGCTTACTTTCCTTTTTAAAAGCCATGTAAAAAGAGAAAGGAGGCACAGTGCTAAATGCCTTATGGAGGTCAAGATGCTATATTCTTTATTTGCCTGATGATAAAACTGAAGCTGGGGTTGGTAGAAGGGGAAAGGTTGATGGCGGGCATAAAATCACAGATTTGCCACAAAGAAATAATGTATGAGAAGATGAATATTTAAATTTATTTAAAGATAATACAATGTATATAAGTAGCACCATGCAATGTTTATATACATATATATCTATGCATATATGTTTTGTGTATGCTAAAAAACATTAACTTTTTAATTAAAAAATCCCAAAATAAAACATCAACAAACTGAATGCCAAGCAGTTTGCTTCAGCAGAGAGCAGGAGAGAACAGGATGCGTGCACATCCGACAGGAGCAGCTCTGGAACAGGACAAGTTTGTCTGTCTCAGCTTAGCTGTGCTCAGCGGGGCTGTGCCTCCATATTCTGGAGTCGAGTCTGGAACTTTCCACCTGGAGCCCACATGAAGAGGATCACCTGCTGCTCAGTGCAGGACCCCTAGCGCAGTTCCAGCCACTTGGAAAGAGGGCCATGCCTAAGAGGAGTGAGCTAATGTTCAATCACAAAAGCTTACTTTCCCTGGTTCCAAACTCTCAACTTCCAGGTTTTAAAGGTTTTCTCTAAAAGTGTAAGGAAAAATAAGTGTCACAAGCATGTGGTTGCTAGAGTTGTAGCAGTGGTTTCTTGTTGTTCTTAGGCAAGATCGCAGGTAGCCCAGGTTGGCCCTGAATTCCCCTTACAGTCAAGGATGACCTTGAACTTCTGCCCATCCTGCCACCCGCCTCCCAGGTGCTGGAATGTTGGGTACACACCAACCAGCTGAACTGTGGTTCTCAATTATTTTTGTGGGGGGTAATCTTTGAAAATTTGATAAACTTAGGCTTTCCCCCAAAAGTATGCGTAAGCACACACTGTTTTCTGTGCAGCTGATGGACACACAATCTCTGAGAAAGCTCAATCTTCCATTCCTGGGACTAATCTCTGCCCTCAGACCCACTCCCTAGTGAGCACAAGGGGCTCTCCTTTACTGACCAGATTTTACTTGACTAATCCTAATTATTAGTGCATCGAAACCATAATTCTGGGAGCTGGAGAGGTGGCCCAGAGGTTAAGATGGCACACACACTGCTCTGGCAGAGAAGGCGAGTTTGATTCCCAGTTCTCGTGTCAGGACACCTCCAGTGCAGGGGTTCTAACATCGCTGGCTTCCACAAGCACTGCACTCATGTGTGCATAGACAGACAGACAGAAACACACACAAATTATAAAACAAACAAAACACATAGTTACACAAACTGGAGACAGCTCAGCACAGCAATTAAGAGCTCTTGCTCCTCTTCTAGAAGAAGAGGTTTGGTTCCTAGATCCTATAATGGGCTTAATTCCAGTTATGTGGTGACCCAACACCCTCTCCAGGCCTCCCTGGGCATCTGTACACATGTGTCATGTACACACGTTTGTGTGTGCGCACAAACACATACACAAAAAAAACTGTAAAAAGAGATATTCAATTCCTTGTTTTAAAAATATAGTTTTGAAAGTGTTAGAAAAATCTCTGAATACCAAATTTGTAGTTTTTAGTCTAACTCTGCCACCCACAGAAGCTGGATGACAGGGACAAGCCAGACCACCTACCTCTCCCGCTCAGCTTCCTGGTATTAAGCGACTGGATAAAAGCATCAAGAGCATGGACGCATGTGTGTGTGTGCACACACACTTCACCTAGTGCATGCACACAGATCTGAGAACAGCACCTGGGGGAGTTATGAACCAGAATGAGGTCAGTGAGATCAACTAGATCAGTGGTCTTCATTCCTCTTGTTCACAGACACCCTGAAGCCTGGAACTGTCTCCGAGACGGGAAGGGTTCAATCTGTGGAGGAAGACACTGACTCCCACCAGTGTGTGGTTATTTTCTGAATGGATGAGGAAATGAAGCCAGTTAAGCTTGGATATTTAATCTTGGACTTGTTCCCTTTCTCCCTTCAGACTCCCTCTACAATAAAAGAAAACATAAATGTTCTTCTCTTGAGGCCTGCAGCATTAAAAAGAAAAAGAAAGTAGATTTCAGCTGTTTCAGTTGAGTAAGAGCACCATCTAGTGCTCATAAAAGCCAACCAGCTAAGTCAGTAAATATCCTGGGTGAAGGGGAGGGGGCATAAGCAAATGCAAAATCTATTAGTAAAAAGCTATCTTCATTAACAGCCAGAGTCTCCAAAAGAAAGGTATCTATAAAGAAAACCAAACATTTGCAGCAGTGTTAGACATTAGTACACAACACACACCACACTGGCAGAAACCTGTGTCCTACAAGTCATTCTGTGAATATAAACTGGCGCACAGCAGCCCCCTGATCCACGGCTTCTATTTCTGTGGTTTTATAATAGTTAGCCGTGGCCAGCCACAGTCAGAAATAAACAATGCTTAAGTTTTAAATTATATGCTATTTTGAGGTCCACTGTAGAACCTCACACCATCCTGCCAGGGTTGTGACTCATCCCCACTTCCAGAGTATCCATGCCATATACACAGGCCACAGGGTGTTCACGTAGCAGCCACCTCAGTAGTGTAGGGCCCGTGTTTAAGGTGCACACACAGCAGTCCCACAGTGTCATCACACCTGAGGCACTGAGCTCGCTCAGCTCATCGTGGGCACATTGGTAGGATCTGAAATCGCAAAAAGGGAGAGTTCAAGAAGACATCAGGAGAAAGCAGAACCACATGCACAGAGCTTTATTATCGCAAATAGTTGTTCTGCTTCATTTCTGCAAACTTCACTGTGCAGGAAAACAGTTTGTGTATGGCTTGAGGGAAACGTTTCAGGCAACCCATGGGGACCTTAGAGTATATCCAGAGGATAAGGGAAGATTAATGTAGGGAGGTCATTGTCTTTTTAATGACATGTACTTAATCTTAGAAGAAATAGGTGCATCCATCATACAACTTTTGGAAAATGTGGAAATGCATAAACTCCTGCAAGAAAACCAGCCCCAGTCAGCATTTCTATGTGTGTGGGTATCCACTGACCTGCTTACCTAAAGACTTTTCGCAGATTTTTGTTTTGTTTTGTTTTTCAAGACAAGGTTTCCTGTGTAGCTATGGAACTTGTTTTGGAACTCGTTCTGTAGACCGGGCTGGCCTCGAACTCAGAGATCCACTTACCTCTGCCTCCCGAGTACTGGGATTAAAGGTGTGCGCCACCACTGCCCGGCCTCTTCTCAGATTTAAAATAAATGAGCTAGACATGGTGAGGCACACCTAGATAATCCTAGTTTCTAACCCTACTCAGGATGTTGAAGCAGAAAGATCACAAGTTCAAGACCAACCTGGGCAACTTTGCAAGATTTGCCTCAGATTAAAATTTAAAAATTGGGAGCTGGGCACAATGTGTACATGCTTGTAATCCCAGCACCTGGGAAGTAGAAGCAGGAGAATCGGAGTTCAAGGTCATTTTCACCTATGTAGGGAGTTTAAGGCAAGCCTGGGGTACATGAGACCGTGCCTCAAAAAAGCCAACAACAACAACAAAAAAAAAACCCAACCCATTAGGATCATAGCTTGGCAGTACAATACTTGCTCAGTATCTGTAAGAGTCTGGGGTTCAGTCTCTAGGACTGTACAAAGCTAGGTTGATGGTTCATACTTATAATTCCAGCACTTGGGAAGCTGAGGCAGCAGGATTGTCACAAGTTCAAGTTGAAGATCTGCCTGGGCTACCTAATGAATTCTAGGCCAGCCCACGTTCTAAGCTTGTCTCAAAAATACCAATTAAAAATTTATAAACAACAAATAAATCTGGAAATAGTTTAATTTTTGAAACACTGGGCTGATAAAACTAAAACCAACAGGAGAAAATGATAGTTCTTAGTAAAATTAGGAGCATCTCTTATGCCTGAAGGAAGGCCCTTACTCCAACAAATAAGCAGGTCAATGAACATGCACTCACATAGAAGTGTTAACCGGATGTTTTTCTTGGCAGTAGTTTATGCTTTTCTATATTTTAGTGGGATAAAATTCTCCAAAATTTCTATCAATTATATAATTATTTTGAGTGATTCTGAAACAGCTAAAATCCATAAGTATTAGGATTAAAGAATAAAGAAATTATCTTACCTCCAGCCTTTCAGATACTACTCAGTTGGTAGTAATATACACCAGCTTCAATTTAAGAAGCAGGAATAGAAATTTGTGTTGGCAAAATATTTAATTCCATTCAATTTTCATTTGAGGACTTTTTTTTTTTTCAAGACAGGGTTTCTCTGTAGCTTTGGAGCCCGTCCTGGAACTCACTCTGTAGACTAGTCTGGCCTCGAACTCACAGAGATCTGCCTGTCTCTGCCTCCCGAGTGCTGGGATTAAAGGTGTGCGCCACCACCGCCCGGCTGAGGACTTGTCTTTAATTCATTTCCAGTATACATGAGATTTGGTGTGTATCTCATTAGATAATCGCCCAAGGGAGAAAGAAAGCTGTCTGCCACTTTCTACCCTTCGGACAAGTGCAAAGACTGGGACGTGTCCTGGGACCACACAGGCATGAAGGAAGGGGAATGTGTAAGGGGGAGGCAAGGAGGAAGATGAAGATGGACGCCTGAGGCAGGCAGGCCTCTCTTCCTGAGGCTTGACGGGCCCCAACCAAGGAGGGGACAGGGCCTGGAGAAGGGCATCCCCTGGTAAAGATGGGGAGAGGGATTGGAGAGGGGCATCTCCTGGTGAAGATGGCACGAAGCTTCTTCATCTGGAAATCGATGCAAGTGTGGGAGGAATCAGACCGAGTCTTTACTATCCCTTTGTTATTGCTTATGTTTTTCATTCATTAGGTTCCTTGCATAGACTCTCAATTGCAGCTTTCTTCACAGCACGCAGGGAGGTCCCTTCTTCCCAGGCCCGAGGTCCAGAAGAGGATGATACAGGAGGCTGACTGCAAAATTACTCCCACTGACTCCATCTCCTAGAATTCACTCCCTGGGTAATTTTCCCTTCAATATTCTACTGATCTTGAGTATGGGCTGGACCTCAGCACTTGCTCTGAGTGAAAAGATTACAGCTGAAGTGGTGCTTTGTCTCCTTGCAGACTGTGCTGTGGAAACTGTAACTCGTGCTTTGCTGACGGGCTCCGCCTCTTCTCACGCATTTCCTGGTAACACAGGTGGAGAGGCCTGCATGGCAGTCCCTGCCTAAGTACGAAATGGGGACCCCCACTCTATCAGCTCTCGAGGACCAGAATCCTACCAGCAATCCTGCTCACCGGAGCCTCCAGCCTTCATAGATTTTGCTAGGCTAATATCTTAGCTGCAGCACCATGAAAGACCCTCAAGGAGAAGTCCAGCTACACCATGCCACAGAAACTTCAAAATAATAAATGTGTGTAGTTTCAAGCCACCAAAAGCATTCTGAAGCAATGGGTTGAATTCAGTTGGTAAAGCGCTTCAAACTCACCAGAGGGACTGCAGCTGGAGGGAGGGGGAGGGCTTCCCCAGTTGCGGCCACCTCCACAGTTGTTACCTACGCACGGGTTCCACTTCTGCACCTGAACAAGTGACGCTTGTTTTTCGAGTTTACAGACTAGGTCCTTTCCACATCACTAGCATGGCCTCTGTCTCCTACTCAGGGGCTGTTGTATCTTCTTCAGCATCTGAAGAGGCACCTGAGCAAGCCTCCATCTCTAGGGGCCAGACCAGCGTAGAGTTCAAGGATATGTGTGGTTTCCAACACAGCCCCCCTGACCACGTATTATTAATTTTATTGCTTTTGCGCTGTTTCTATTCATTATTTGCCAGCTGGCATGTAATCACACCAGTAGTTTAACAAGTATTCCTGTGCCAATGCACACTGGACAGACATCAGTCCTAGCTGAGGCTGTAAGATCAATTTTTATTTAGGCAGGATTCAAGGTCTCACTTAATTCAGTTACTTTTCAAGGAGCTTCAACGACATTAATATATGAATTTCAATGCTAAAAATGTCAATTTTAGGAACTGTCGATTGCTATAAGTTTTACAAGTGCATTTAGCTACCTCGATCTTTAATTCTCAATGGGAAAGCAAGGCTATGAGAAGTATGGGGGCAGACTGGACTCTTAGCATTTGGGAGGCAGGCATTGAACGATCACGAATTTGAAGTCTGTCTAGCCTACACAGCGAGAGCTTGTCTCAGGACAACACAAACAACAAAAGTGGCCAGGTTGGGCAGTGCAGCACCGGGACACTGTCCTCGGGAGGCAGGCAGAGTCATGGAGGCCAGGTGTTGAAGACTGCCCTCAGCACACAGCAAGTCCAAGGCCAGGCTGAGCTACCCGAGGCCCTGCCTCAAAAATCAAAACAAACAAACAAAAAACCATCCTTTGACAGAAACCCCAGCTACCAGTTCACACATGCCTGACAGATGGAGCAAGGTTGATAGAAGAGGGGGGGGCACAAAAGGAAACAAAGATGAGAGCAAAACTCACTCTGCAGGCAAACTCAGCAGAGCCTGAGCCACCGCCGGCCAGTCACCACACGCCTGGTTTGGGCGCTCTGGGGTTAGAAGCAGCACATGCTGTGTAAATAGATAAGCTGAGCAGAAAAGTTAATTATTACATTAAGATTTATTTGCTCTATTAAGCTGTCTTTATTCTCTCAACCAACTCTCATCATTTCTTGCACTGAATTACCATAATACTCTATATGTCATGTAATTTTTCCACATTGATTTTAAATTGCTATTTTAAATACTAAAGTAATATATGCTTGTTACAGGAGTAGGAACTAAAAATGCTGCCTCAGCGTTACCACACTGAAGGAAGCCAGTGTGCACAGGAGGGGGAAGCCCTCCCCCCCCCAACAGATCATGACAAACACTGGGAAAGGGCTATAAAAGACCATACCGGAGTGGCTCAATCAGCTCACCAGCACTTCTGTTTCTGGGAGTGCTCTTTCTTGCTTAATAAGGTGTCTGTACACATGTAAAGGCCTGGCCTGTTCTCCATCTCCTGCTGGCACCTGCTGGGGTTTTCACCTAACCTGTGCTGGGTTTTCTCCTAAACTCTAATAAAAGTGTCCTTGAGTTTCCTTTGGAGTCAATGTCTGAATTCTTTTATTAATGGGAGTAAGGAGCCCAAAGGGAGCCTCAGTTTCCTCTGTAACATGCTCATGCTAAAAAGCGGGGGAAAGGAAGGAAAAGCAGGCATGATAGGAAAGTCAATCGGTGGTCAAAAGAGCAAGGAGCCCCCCGGCCCCAGTGTTCACCATCTGGGGTCTCCTTGCTGAGCCTGTTTTGTTTATTTATAAAAATGTCAAACTTACCACACAGAATTGTAATTATAAAATTAAAGAGATTACAGGGACATAGTCTCCAAAGAATGTGCATAGATAATTGTGTAAATTATTCCAGAACACAGACGCAACCTCCAAACAGTAAAAGGTGTAACAAGAACTGAGTTTGCGGCTGGCTATGGTGGTGTTTCTATAAGCTCAGCACTAAAGAAGAGCAGGAGAGAAGACGGTGATAAATTTAAGGCCAGCCTGTTCTAGAAAATGAATTCCAGGCCCACTTGTGACCCCGATGCCTAGACAGTGTCACTGTGGACCCCTCTTCTAGGAACACTGGAGTCCAAGGAGGGCAGCTGCATGCACCTCTCCACAATGAAGAGCTTCTCAGACTATTTCCCTGACGAAATCAGAAACTGAATCCAGTCTGACAGTGAGGGATGCAGGCACATATGTATACTTGTACAGGGAGATGTTTTTATCAAACTATGTAGCTCACTAAAATGCTACATATTCTATACATAAAATGACGTGAAGCATGCTGGAGAGAGGGCTCAGAGGTTAAGCTCACTGGCTGCTCTGCCAAAGGTTCTGAGCAATTCCCAGCCCCCACATGGTGGCTCACAACCACCTGGAATGAGATCTGGTGCCCTTTTCTGGCCTGCAGGCAATCATGCAGTCAGAACACTGTACACATAATAAATAAATCTTTTTAAAAAATGTCATGAAGCTAGTACATCCTAAGCATTCAGTAAAAGTAATGACTATAATTACAAATTATTCAAATCACCAATAGCTGCCCTCCCACCCCAGCCAAAAAAAGTCCAACAACTATGCTTATATTTTTGGCTCCTACAGATTTCCTAATTATCCTCCTGTGAGTGTGAGTGTGTGTGCATATACACGTATGTATGTATGTGGATAGGGATGTAATTCAGTGGTAGAACCCTTGCATTTAGGACGCCATGGGTTGATCCCTAGCAACACACACAGACATACACAGCTCAAGTTCACAACCTTCTGGAGATCTAGCTCCAGGTGATTAGGTGTCCTCTTCTGATTTTCTGAGGAACTAGGCTGCATGTGGTGTACACACATTCATGCTGGCAAACACTCACACACATGAATCAATTTTTTAAAAAACCAACAACCTATGTTTGTACTCATGTGTACTATAGATAAAACACTTTATCAGCAGTGACACTGCTTATTAACACACTATCATACGATTTTAACTCTTAGTCACAATCTTGATTTATTCTTGAGCTGTTTTCCTTGAAATCACCGAAAACCCTTAAGAGTGCCTGGCTATCTTCTACTAAAACAAAACAACAACAAAACCCTCTTTTGTGACAGACCAGTGTCAGCCACAAAGGATGACTTTAAGAACTTATTTTAAAAGGCATGCTCATTTCATGACTAGATGGAGGAGAGCTGTCATAGGATTCAGAAAAATCCAACGACCCTATTAAGAATTACTCTATTAAAAGAAAAGGAAATAACCACAACTTAGTTTCATTCCAACCAGTAAATACAAATATTCAGTCTGAAGATGAAGAGCAATGGCAGTGATGTGGCTCAGGAGGTAGGGACTTGTGCCAGGTCTGCAAACCTGAATTTGACCTTTGGGACCCACATGATGTAGAAAACTGGTTCATACAAGTCGTCTTCTGACTTCTACACATGTGCCATTGCATGTAAGTACATATATACACACATAAAATAAACAAATGTAATTTTAAAAATTTTAAAAAAATGGAAGAGTATTACTTAGACATTTGAATATTTGGATAGTACTACTCCTTAATTTCCAAACTCAAAGGAGTCTTCAAAGACATCACAGGCTAGAATTAGATACTGTTAGTCTTCTTTGTTTTTATTTTTATTTTAGACAGAGTCTTACTATGCAGTCCTGGCTGGTCTGAACTCATTATGTAAATCAGGCTAGCCTTCAATTTATAGTCATCCTCCTGCCTTAGCTTCTCAAATTCTGGGACTATAGGCATGCACCACCACTCCCAGTTTAGGCACCTCTTTATCTGAATAACTACTACTAAGGGAATAATAAAATATATTTAGTAATAACTTATTAGTAAAAAGGTCACACAAATTCTAGTTTGGGGTCAAACTATGTTTAGAATATGATTTATTTATTTTTAATAAGTATGGATGTTTTGCCTACATGTATGCCTGGTACCCATGGAGGTCAGAATGGGGAATCTGATTCCCCTGGAACTGGAGCTACAGGAGGCTGTGAACCACCATATGAGTGCTGGGAACTGAACCTGGATCCTCTAGAAGAACAGTCAATGCTCTTAACTCCTCAGCCATCTTCTAACCCCTGAAAATCATTTTTTTTGTGTTAAACTGATAAATGAAACAAAATGGCTAGCCTGACATTGACAGCACAGGACTTGATACAGCTGTGTAAGATGCATGTAAATCTCCAGTGTAGGGTGATGAACTATGGTGTTCTATCTGTCCCAGTGCGCATACTTACATATGCTTTGTATCATCTTTAGGTTGCATATAACACTTATACAATGTGAATGGTAGCTGCACTGTATTGTTTAGGAAATGGCAAGAGTGTACATGTTCAGTACAGATACGATCCCCCCTCACCAAAATTTTGCTTTTTGTTTTTAAAACAGGATCTAATGAGCTGGCTTCAACTCGCCATTGGCTGAGGATGACTCTCAACTTCCGGTTCTCCTTCCTCTGCCTTCCAAGGCTGGGAGTACGGCATGTCCCACCATGCTGTGCTGGGATCAAACCCAAGGCTTTGATCATGTGCAAGCACTCTACCCACTAAGCCACATACTTTTGACCCTTTAGGTAGTTAAACAAGCCGATATGGAACCAATGGGCATGGAGGGAAAAGTATATTTAGAAACAAAATAAATATGATTATTTGTTGATAGTTGCCATTAATGAAGTATAGTATAGTACTTAGAGATTTCACTTATTTTTGACATGGTCATTTGCCAATACCATTACTCTGTCATGGTTTAATGAATTATGTACTTAATACAGTACATTAAAGTCACTGTATAATTTAGTGAGTTTAGTACAGTGAAATGTAACAGTTTAAGCAGGTAAATACTGAAGATAGAAATCATAAAAAGATACTTTTCCTATACTGCTCAAACACAATCCTTAATAGTTTTAATGACAACTTTTCCTTAATTACTAGAACAAAGACTCCAAAAGAGTATGCTTGGGAGACAAGCAACGGAAAAATCATTTCTATATGAGCTTAGTGGAGTTACACAATCTGGGCTTCATTTCTCAGAAGACAATTGAGGCCCCTTTTCTTGTGTGGTAAACAACTTGCTGTCTGTAATGCAATCCCATATTTTGGTAGATTTCAAACACTCACAATCCACACGAGAACTACTCAACACTCCTACGCTATTTGTTTAAGCCCACAATAGCACAGCCTTTCGGCTACAAAGCCTGAAGTCAGCTCTAAACCAGTACTTTTCCACTGGAGGTGCTTGTGGGGCTGGAAGGGGACTTTCAGCACTTAGGAACATTAGGGTCTAAAATAAGATCACTGCAAGGAGTTACTACAACACGCGCACTGCCAGCACTGCCATGGCAACAATGAACTACCTAGGAGAATGCTCTTTTAACATTCAAAGCTAATCTTCAGTCGATTACTCATGGAAATATACCACATTTCTTTTAGGCAGTGCATTAAAGAAAATCACCTGACTGAGACTCTTTCAATGCGAAGCTAAGCCTTCTATCTGTCATATTTCCAGCATCACAGACTCCAGGCAATCAGCAGAAATTTATAATGACAATGTAATGAAAGTTATATACCACAGTAAAACACGAAGACTAGCCAGGGTTTAAATGCAATTTCAAGATGGGTCAGGGATTAAGTAAAAATCTGATTATACTTTTAAGGCAAAATAATTTAGTAATAAATACTGACTGCTAATATTTTATTAAATCTTTATCCAGATTATGTTGCATAATGGTGAAGAGTCTCATGGCTTACTCTGAAACCTAGCTCCTCCATAACTAGCTATGATATCTTGGCCAAGTTATTTAATCTGTCTGGACATTCAAAAAATGTATATTCCTCGTTAGTACAGTGGTGAAAAAAATGTATAAAATGACGAAAATACTCAAAACCATATGATGTTGTGAAGACTCGTTAACTAAGTGAAAAAGGACTAAAAACCAGGCCTGGCATTCAGAGAGCCTCCTTTTTTCCCCTCTACTCAAAAAATCCTATACTGTAGAAAATTATTTAAAGTATCTTAGTTTCAACTCCATGTACATTTGAGGTGACCGGGAGGGAACCAACGGTCACCTCTGCCTGCAAGCCCATTCTGTTAATCTGTAAGAATAGCAGGGAGGCCAGGCATGGGAGCTCAGAAAAGCCACACACTAAGAGAAGGTGGGTACAAACCTCTCCAACCCCCTTACCTCTTTTGGAGGATCGTTTTGGTAATGGCACCTTCGTTTAGATGCTTTGTTTTAAACTATGTCAGTCTTTCTGGGCCAGGACAATTGTATGGCAGGAGGCAAAGAGGTGTCTGGGGGATTCCCATTGGAGTGTGCGGAGTGGACACCATGGGGGAGGATTGAGTCCTCAGTGGACTGAGGAGGTGCACAGCACCTAGCATCTGTAGCAGATACCTGTCTCTGAGTACTAGGCAGGAGGTTTCATCTGCTTACTCATTAGCCAGCATGCAAACCGTCAGCTGTTTTCCTACACTATGTGTCCCTGAAGACATAGCTCAAAGCAAAATGTTTATAATTAAAATAATAGATAGCATGATCTGAGAGAAATCCCATTTCCAGGGAATTAAAACAGTGTTTGTAAAATCCTTAATTTCAGTTTCTAGAAATGCTACTTCCCCTAGGCAGAGAACCTGTAAAGTGGGCAAAACAAAACAAAACAAAAAACAAGAACAAAAAAAAAATCTTCTAGTTTCCTAGGGACTTAGGGGCACTAAGGGCATACTGTGTTAGAGGGATAACTCCCCAAGGCTTTCCCAAAAAGGGGGTCAAAACAGATTCCTAAGAGCTAACTCTCATCTCAGCACTGCACAGTCCTCAGCACTGTGAGCAGAGAGTTAAGAAACTTAGACCCAGGACTTTGATCAAGGTGTGGCTAATTCTACAGCCTATGGCCTTGACAGTGATCCTCTAATGCTGTCCCCAGACCTTGGCTTTGGCTACACATTTCTCAATGGGCACTTGATCACCTGGATGATTCAGCTGCCTGCCACCCTTACTGCAAGTGCCATGGTGACCTCCCAGAATGACACTGGAATACAGGGAGGCTTGGATGCTACTCTAGGGATCTGCTATAAATTCTGGGCAAAGTCTAACACTTATCCTGGACCAGAAGCAATCCATGACAGCAGAACATTAGCCTTAGGCAGGTAATGCATGAATGTAGAACTTAATGTTCAAAAGGCCAAGGAGTGCTGACACATGGATACCCTGGAGATCCATGGAAACCAATTACATAAAAACAGAGTCCGCCCATTCCTAAAGCCCTGCTGCGGACTTTGACTCATTAGGTAGAGGACGGACCAAGTTAACCATCCTCACCCCTAATCAGAGCTTCCATTCTCATTCAGTTCTCAGCACCAACATGGAAATTATGGGCATCGGCATCCTCATCCTCATCCTGGTTCTGAAGACAAGCAGAAGCTCCAAGAGTTTATTCCTACCTCCTCTCCTCTACAATCCACCTGCAGCCAACAGTTCAGCAGGGAGAGGAATGATCCCACGGTTTCTCCCATAGCTGTGACTGGTTGTTGACAGGCAGGCTTCATGCAAGCTCAGTCCCTGTAACCCCAGGTTTGTTGATGATTTCAATGGCTATGACATACCCAGAAGATGGCACCTCCCAACAACCAAGATGCTTGACTGACCTAGACATTCTGCATATATACTGTATAGCTATATACTGTATAGTTTAGTCTTCTTGTGGGACGCCTAACAATGGGATCAGGGGGTGTTTCTGACTCTGTTGCCAGCTATTTCTCGTACTGGGTTGCCTTGCCCAGCCTTAATACATAGGGAGGTGCTTAGTCTTACTGCAACTTGATATGACCATGCTTTGTTGATATCCATGGGAGGCCTTCCCTTTCCTGAACAGATATGAGGAGGGGTGGGTAGGAGGACTGGCATCAGGAGTGAAAAGGAAGGACTGGGAGGAGAGGAGAGAGGAGAAATTGAGGCCAGGATATAAAATAAGTAAACTTAAACAAAGAAGAAAGAAGATGGTGCTTCACAAGGGCTCTCCTTGTCTTCCAGATTATATCTCTCTCCGCCTTTCCCACAATGCTCTGGGAGCTTTACAGGGGCTTATGTCTTGTTTAGAGCTGAGCACTCAACATCACCTCACTTGTTCTCAGCACCTTGAGTCTCCTGAGCTCCTGCACTCGCCTCAGCTAACTCTGCCCCTACCCTGCTTCTGCAGCAACCACAGTGTGATGCAGGATTCCATATATCTTGGTGACTTTGCCTTTAATTTTTCTAATCATGTCATCAGGTAAATAACAAAATGTCAATTCTTAGATGAAGAAGCTGAGGCTACAGTGGCTAACTTATAAGTACATGGGTGTTATAAAAAAAAAGTGTGACCTTTAAACCATTCTGAAATAATAGTTTAACCTTCAAGACTCAAAGTCAAACCACTGATATTTAGGATGATACCTAGAAATTAAAATAACCCAGAAATAAGAAAAAAAACAAGGTTGTATTTTTATTTTGTTTGTCTGAAGTAGAGGCCCAATTTTTAAATGGTAAAACCTATGTCTTTTCTTTCCTACATCAAAAAATGCTTCACCAGGCACAGTGGCATATACATCTAGTCCCAGCATCCTCTCTCTGGAGGCAAAGGCTGGGGATCTATGGAAATTTGGGGCAAGGCTGGTCTATACAGCAAGTTCCAGGCCAGTTAAGTCTAAAATCTACACTGTGAAACCTTGTCTCAAACAAACAAGCAAATCAAAATTGAAAACCTCTACACATAGTGTTTGGTATATGTTAGGTATACAAAAAATTTTGAATGAATAAGATAAAGTATTTCAACAGGTTCAATGGTAAAATCTACACTGTCTCAATAAAATTTCAATTATTTTTTTCATACTTAGAATCTGTTTTTAACTAAACAAAAGATATATGTTAAATTTTACAATATATCTGTTGATCTTATTAGATAAAAAAGCAAGTACTTTTAACTTGATGTGTAATCACTATCAAACCCTGAGAACCAATGGCTCTGAGAAATGATATTCTGTGAGAACCTGTCTCCCTATCTTTTAATCACCTCTGAGCTCTGCAGGCTTCTCTTAAACGTGCCCTTCGGTACTACTGAAAACAGCTCTACTACTATTTTGGAAGGCTTGGTCTTTATCACATGATCGGAAGAATTTTTCACTGTGTTTAGGCTATGAATAGCATTTGAAAAATTACTCAGTTATAATTATAGACAGTGAACACCTGCCAATGTGCTGGAAAATGAAATCATGCAAAATTAAAAGACAAGTGTGCAATGCCTGTCAAATGCCAAACTATCAGCATAGTAAATGTGCGCTTTTTGCAAACTAAGACCCTAATAAGACTATTGAATTTACACATAGAATTGAAAATTATCCTAGCCACATGGTTAATTATTTTAACAGGATAAATATTTATCAGCTTGTCAGTTTAAACAGTTAAGTGGAAATACTAAATGAATCTAAATTTATTATTGAGTATATATTTAAAGTTGAGGTGGGTACTATAAGTCATAAAATTTACATCATAAACTTTTGTTTCCCAACCTAATGACACTCAGTAAGTCACAGACACCAACACACCCGCACACACAGACACCACAGTAATGGGCTGGATGGAACAGGAAGCAGGTTAGCAGGAGTGGGAGAACAAGAGATGGTAAGGGGGTGAACATGACTGAAATATATTATGTCCATGCATGAAAATGTCATAAAACCCATTATTATGTATAATTAACATATGATAATTAAAAAACAAAGTCAGGCCAGCTGGATGGCTCAGTAGGTAAAGCCATCTTGCCCCTCAACATGACAAGTTGTTTGCTCTCCAGAACCCACAAGGAGGAATCGATTCATGCACGTTGTCCTGTGAGCTCCACATGCAAGCATGGCACCTCCCTCACAGCAGAGAAATAAATGTGAAATAAAAGTTTAAAACATTACAAAATAAATAACTTTGTTTCCCTTTCGTATGGTTTCAAAGCTTATGAAGGGAAAGAGAGAGAGTGGCAGCTGCGTGTCTAGAGCCTTCAAGGCCCTGGACTGGACTCCTGGAGGAAGCTGGCTAAGAGCTTGTCATAAAGAAATGTTAATAATTTATAATTCTAGAAAGACCTTCTGTAGCTTAACTTAAAACCAAGTTAAAATTTACGGGGCTGGTTAAGAGCTCTTCAGAGGCCCCGTGTTCTGTTCCCAGCACCCACACAGTGGTTGACCCACAACTTCAGTCCAGAGGATAGGGCACCCTCTCTGACTTCCCGGGCACCTGCCACACACGTAGTACACATAGTTTTGCAGGCAAAACACTTATACACATAAAATAAGATAAAACAAATAAATCTAATAAATGAAACATGCTTTAAAATAAGGTAAAATTTAAATAGAAAGTAAAACTAAAGTATCTAAAGTAATCTTTCCAAGGTATTTTTATATTTCTTGGTAATGTATCAAATTTTTAAAATAAATAGCCATGAAAAAAATATAATATAATTAGAGGATGGAAAAATTCTTCATTTCACCAAATTTGTAGCTTCTATAAACTCAAATGTGAAAGAATAACACAAAGTAAGTGATACAGACAAATTTAACTACAAAAAAAGTCACCTGGAAAAGTCCAGTAAATGATCCCATAGTCATTCTACAGAAATTCCTAAATATTTCCAGTGAAATGATATTTTTTAAAAACAAAGCATGTAAGACAGAACCCAGGCAGGCAAGTGTATGTTTACTGGCGGTGGCCAGGCTGGAAACAGTGGCCAACAGACAGTAAGAACGACAAGCATGAAATACATATTTATATTTCAAGTCTCCTGCTGTCCTTAGAATATAGTCCCCAAATAATCTGAAAAGTCCTTCCAATCTAATGTCCCAACTAAAGATGCCACTTAACTGCAGTACTCAGTAATTTCTTCAAGGTCACTTAAAGTACTTCTCATTTCATGTAATAAATAAGAGCTAGAAAGTCTGGGTCAAAATAAATCCCATTTTCCATTGACCCCTATAAAAAAATCCATTCACCGCAGTGTGTGTGTGTGTTGCGGAGGAGGGGGGCCTCATAAGGAGCAGGTAAAATCGGTGGTAAAGGTCGCTGGCTGAGGGTGTTCTCCAGACAGCGCTTTCACCTTGTCTGCATTTGAAATGTCTTCCTCCCCCAGTGTGTACTCAGACCTGTCACAGATTCTAAGACCCTCTCCTCCATGTCTACGGTTCCTTCCAATCCTGCTAACTTCTAAAACATAAATACTGCCTGTTTTTAAATATAAAAATCTTTTTAATTATACATAACACTAAATAGTGCCTATCTTGTCAAAATTTTAGGCAATTGACAATTCTTTATTACATTCAAAATTCTACCAGAGAAAAGGTTTTGAGAAATCTTTAGTCATGTCAATTATTAATTTATAATTTATTCAAGTAGTAAAGCATTTTGCAAACTTCTTATGGCTTATCAAAAGGAAAATAAATGTATGTTAAAATAAAGAGTATGGCATGCTTGTTTCATAATTCTTTGCATCATAAACCATCTGTACATACCAGCATACTAGGTCAAAAGTGTTGGTGAAGAGAAAAAAATTCTAAGTAAGCTACACTACTGTTTCAAGGAAACTTCCATGATGTCATGAATAACCTGTGGCCTTAAACTGAAATTTAACACTCAACTGTTTAACACTCTATCTGCGTACAAAACAGCAATTCCATTTATAAACAAAATAAATATGTTACAATAACAGTTTAAACATTTTTTCATGGTAGAAGTCATCTGAAGTACTGTGACAGGAATAAAATATCTGAAATTTGAGAACTTTTAAAAATGTATGCATTTCACTTCAATCTTTCTGAAGACACACAACAAAAGAAGAGGATAGGCATGTTTCCATTTTGCAAAGAGGATGTGAGGGCAGATACCAGGGGTATAGAAACAGATCGGATTCATCCTGTTGGAGAAAAAGAGAAGATTGGAGCCGGGAGGTTGGTGGCGCACACCTTTAATCCCAGCACTAGGGAGGCAGAGGCAGGTGGATCTTTGTGAGTTTGAGGTCAGCCTGTTCTACAAGAAATAATTCCAGGACAGGTTCCAGAGCTACAGAGAAACCCTGTCTTGAAAAACTAGAGAGAGAGAGAGAGAGAGAGAGAGAGAGAGAGAGAGAGAGAGAGAGAGAAAGGAAGAGAGAGAGAGAAGATTGGGGGCTGATGGCAGTTCACCGGTACAATATGTGCAAGGCCCTGGGTTCTATCAACAGAATCAACAGAACCAAAGGAGGGAAGGAGAGAGGGAGGGAGGGAGGGAGGGAGAGAGGGAGGGAGGGAGGGAGGGAGGGAGGGAGAGAAAGAGGGAGGGAGGGGGCAGTTTCTAAGTTCCCTCTAGTTGGGCATGTTGGCACACATCTTTCATTCTAGCATTCCGGTGATCAGGATCCTGGTCTCCAAAAGTTCAAGCACATCCTGGGATTCATAGCAAGACCAAGTCTGTTGTTGTTTTAATTCTCTATTTGGCCTCAAACCATTGAGGGGGAGGGACCCATGAGGTTCTATCCAAAAGAAGCACTCAGAAGCTTAAGAGTATATAGTATTTTCCTCCTAAGGAGAGAAAGTGGTCAAGGACAGGAGTGAAAGAGAGCAACAAATGGGGGAAAGAGACAGGGTTCTTAGTGAGAAAGGCCATAATTAAACTGTGGGTGTGCAAGAGAAGCTCCTCACTGTGGGTATGCAAGAGAGAAGCTCCTCACTGTGGGTGTGCAAGGGAGAAGTTCCTCACTGTGGGTGTGCAAGAGAGAAGCTCCTCACTGTGGGTGTGCAAGAGAGAAGCTCCTTGGAAATACTGAAAGAGGACCAAGGGTCACAGTTAATGTTTGACATGTACTAACTTTTTGATTTTGACAATCAGGCAGTAAAAAAGAAATCAAAGTAAAATTTATTTAAAAAGATCAAATCTGCTCAGCGTGGTGGTGTATGCTTTTAATCCCAGTACTCAGGAGGCAGAGGAAGACCTATCTCTGAGTTCAAGGCCAACCTGGCCTACAGAGCAAGTTCCAGGGCAGCCAGGGCTCCACACAGAAGCCCTGTCTCATAAACAACAAGAACAAAGACCAAATCTGCTTCTAGAATGTTCCTACTCTGCTAAAAGTTATTATATTTTATAGCCACCATAATAATTAATTGAATATACTTCTAAGCTAGGCACGCCCTTAATCCCAGCACTCGGAAGGCAGAGGCAGGCGGATTTCTGTGAGGTCAAGGCCAGCCTGGTCCAGAGAGCTACAGAGGACAGCCACACAGAGAAACCTTATCTTGAAAAGCCAAAATAATAATGATAATAATACACTTCTATAAAAATCCACGATATAAATAGATCAAATGATATATATATTATCCAATTATATATAAGTACAGGAAATATTAGGGTACCTCTAACTGAACATGACAGCCTCCCATCTCCCTTTCTGACCAGCACACATTTCTGTAAAGTGATGACCTCCTGGCCCTTAAGGCCTGAATGTTTATTAATACAAACTAAAAGTAAAACCACCCAACTTCCTTACCAATGACTGGCCACTCTAGCCAACAGAAACTGAGTTGCTTGTCTGTGGCAAAGTCTCCAGAGGGAAAGTTTCTGACACAGACACATGGACAAGTTGTGACCGCAGATGGGAAGCAGGGATGGCAATGTGTCTACAGTCAGTCAAAATTAACTGTATAGCAATGAATTGTTACGGAGTTGTGTGTGCATGTACTAAACATACATACGCTATACCCTACCCAGTTAGATACGGTGGGAAATGCTCTGACAACCATTAACATTCATCATATGCAATGGTTCAAAGTTCATTTCTCCCTCGGTGATAATACATCATTAAATGAAACCCTCCCCATCTAACGTAACAAAGTTTTTAATTACTTAGTATAAATCTACTTCCTGCCGGTCGGTGGTGGCGCACACCTTTAATCCCAGCACTCGGGAGGCAGAGGCAGGCGGATCTCTGTGAGTTCAAGGCCAGCCTGGTCTATAAGAGCTAGTGCCAGGACAGGCTCCAAAAGCTACATGGAGAAACCCTGTCTTGAAAAAAAAAAAAAAATCTACTTCCTTAAATCAAATTATTTTCAGTTCTAACTACTAGCATGTTTATGCATTTCTCTTTTTATCATCATTGATCATATATGCACTTACATCTTTTACCTTAATTTTATTCACAGGCATCAAGACTACTTCGGTCGTGACTAGGCCCTTTGTTTAGACAGAATCGAGCATTAAGAAGTGTGATGGGATTTCTTTACAATTCAGCAAAAATGAGAAAGGAGACCTCATGAGAAGCAGGGGAACATTTCCCTGCTCCAATTCCAAGTACAATGCTTGCTTGGTACACAATAATTCTTGAAACTATGCTGAAGAGATTTTAACATATTGTTGGTATGAAATCAACAAATTGAGAACAGGTGTATAAATGATGTTGTCTACCAATATGCTGATTTACAGGCCTAGTGGCCATTAGGAATTGAATTCATTGCTCTCTCTTGAGGACTAGTCCTCTGAGCTGATCAAAGTAGCTCAAGGCCTTTAGGAGCATCATCAGCAATCTTAGATGCGACTCTGCTTTTGCTGTGTTACCAATGAATAACAGAAAACACCATGGAGCACTAATTCAAATTAGTATTCAATTCCCCCAAGAGACTGATACCAGAGTGTGAACAATGAGGTAGGCAGAGAGAGGGAAGTGGAAGTTACATGATGCTGGCTTCTATGTGACATGTTAAGGCAACATTCTATCATAATGGGTTTTAGACAGGAAAGCAATGTAGTCGGATTTGCAGGGTAGATATATGGCTCTGTGGCTATGTAGGTGGATAGAAAGGTGACGGACGGGTTCAGTCTGGAGAAGTGAAAGACTTGCAGGGGGGGAGCAGAGACACAAACCAGGGAGGAGCAACTTCCTTGAGGATGCCTCAGAAACAGCTTAACTTCACTCGGACTGTATAAAAAAAACAACTAAGTTTCTCCTAAATGGACCCTGCCAGTCTTCTGTCTCAGGAATGATCACATGATTCATTCACTAAGTAATGCAAATCACAAATTTTGTTTTTATTTTCATTTCCTAAATTTATTTAAATACCATATCCTGTGGATTCTAACTCATTGTTATATTCAAATTCATTTGCTTTTCCCTCTTCTTCCATATCCCAGTTCACTATTGCTTTTGCCAGAGATTAACCCTGTAACTGATATGACACACCCACTCCTGAGCCTGAAAATGCATTCTCCATCTTGCTTCTGGAATGATCCTTGTAGCATTATCAACCATGTTACAGCCTTCTTCAAAGCCTCAGTGGCTCACTATCATTCTGGGATAATGTCTACACTCCTTAAAATTGCCTATAATTCCTCTGTGATCTAGATCCTGCCAGGGAACAATAAACATCTCTACCATTACAGTGTTCTTCTGAGCTAGGCTCTGGGCCATGCTTTGCAGACATTATTTCATCTTCTTCTAAGAACTCCTAGCATCCCCCTACTTTGCAGATAAGGAAACGAAGTCGGACGGCAGTGTGGAACAGATTCACAGTTGCACAGACAATCAAGTACTGAAGCTAGGTCTGCACAACTTCAGGGCATGTGCTCTCAAATGCCACACGCCCTCACAATGTGAACTCAACCATCCTGAATCACACTCACTTGCTCTTGTCATGAGGCCTTCATACAAACTATTTTCTAGGTCTGGATCCCTACAGTAATCTCAGTGTATGGATAATTATTCATAAGAAAAGTGCACTGGTGTATGTCCATAATACTAACACCTGGCAGACTGAGGCAGGAAACCCTTTCTCAAAATGAATGAATGAATGAATACTAAGTCTGTCCTTGAGGGGTTTACCTCAAGGAACTCTTCCCTTACTATATAAAATTAAATGTTAATTTACTTTATGACCTGTCTCCCTTCAGCAGAATATGCAAATTATTACCACTAGTCTCTAGTTCTTGCTATGGCATTCACTATTTGTTGCTCAAATGCTTGCATGAATGAATGCTCCATAAGATGGAAATCTCATCTATGCAAACTGATGTGAGACAGAAAGAAGGCAAATACATTTGTTTATCCATTGGATGTTTATTTAGTAGCCTCCAGGTCCCAGCCAATAGGAACTTGGAGCCCTTCCAGGGAAGACTTGCATATCAATATGAGATTACAGAACAATATAGATCAAGTACCTCTTATAATAATGGCAGCAATAAAGTATAATAGATGCAGAACAGAGAAAGAAATGTAAGTCTATAGGAAGCCATTATAGTACAGAATAAATTAGACTCAAAACTATTTTGCATTGTCTATACACTGCACTTGTGAAAGGGAGAGGTGTGCTCACCGGCTAGGACAGCACTTGCCATTTCCTTCCCACAAGGGCTGTGTTCTTACCTGATTTTATAGGGGTGAAAACTGAACACAAGGAAAGTCAGGGAACTTGTCCAAACTTATGGCAGGACATTAATAAGGAAGCATCTGGACCTAGCTCTGACTCTAGTGCGCCCACTTCTGCAGCAGATCTTTGACACAGTCCTCCCCAAAGCCCGAGCACTTCATCATCTAGTTTCCCATGCAAATATAAATAAGCAGCAAGATGAAAGGCCAAGAGACACCAAACTGAGGTAGAGTAACGACAAGAAGAAGGGCAAAAACCCCTAAAGACTGGAAAAAACCTTAAAAACTTATGTGTCATGTAGTTCCATACAGTCCACGACAGTATTTGATGTGCAGTTATGACTCCATTAGTACAACATAGCTATAGGATCGATATGGACGTCTAAGAGAAGCAACTTCTTATGCCTGAGGGATAAAATGTACATACATGGAAAATTAATTCCTTGCTGGTAAAATCAATTATAATAATTGATTCTAAAGTGCTGGTAAGGAATAGTTCAAGATCTTAGCTTTTGGAGATCAGCATTTTATCGATGATTGTTTTTCTTTTGTTTTATCTGAATTCAAGCCATGACAGAAAACTGCCATATCGTAATCCACAATCACTTAAATCACAATCACTTCATATCTACAAACATTTCTCCCACTCCTTCAAATTCTAACACACCTCCTAATAAAACAGGATGACGTGAGAATAGAAAAATGGCAGGAGATTATGGTATTTCACTTTTTGTCTTTGAGAAGACAAAAGAAACAATTTGGGGGAACACAAAAAATAACTGAACAGCAGAGTATTTCTAGCAAATGCCTTACCTGGGTCCAACTTTTCTTTTTTCTTTTTCAGGCAGGGTCTTGCCATGTAGCCATGTACTAAACTGGTGCTCATATACCATGTGGCCAGGCTGGTCTTGAACTTCTGGCAGTATTATTTCTGCCTCAACCTGAGCGTACTGAGCATAAGCTACTACACACCTGACTTCGGGTCCAACTTTGCAACCTGAACATGTTGACTTCCTTATGACTTAGGCTGGCTTTTATTATTATTTTCTAGCTCTGCTTTAGGATGCATTTAGGAAATGAAATTTTCTAAACAACCTGCCTTTGTTGTGAAGAGCCAAAGAAAATTAGTCTGCCATCTGCCAGTTACCTTGAATAAATATGACACATTTAATATCAATTTCTCACTTTGGAGGCTTTCAATGAGAAACTTTCCACACAGGCACTGAAACAATGTTAAAAGTACACTGGTTACACTTGGCAACAAACAAAAAGAAATACAAAGACTTGACTTATATTATTTCCGCCAGCAATGCCGTTTCTGTCTAAAACACCACACAAACAACTCTCGTTTATCTCTTTTTGAAAACCGTTTTCAGTTTACACTGCTCAATTTGGGCCCAACATTCAATGTTTTACGGAACCCTCCGATGCGTAGTGAAGAGCTCACACAATAACCCGTTACCCGTTGGAAGCAAGAGCGACGGGAATAGCTGCGAGTTCAACCTCACCGTCTAGTTATTCTAATAACGCTCTTACCTCGACGCTCCTCAGAATGAACCCACTTCTCTCTCTCACGTCTTTAAAGGGACACCTCTTAGAAAGCATAAGCAGATGAGCAAGGAGCTTATTCATCCCATCCAGAGAAACAGCATTTGAAAGCCCGTCTGGAGGTCGGTAAAGCGTCTCTTTCACTGAACGTAGGTATTCGGTTTTCCTCAAAACGACCTGCCTGATGTTTTCCAGCGCTGTCTCTCTAGCAGTCGGATCTCTACTGCACAGTCCATCCCACCTCACTTCATTCTCGTCTTCAGCCATGACAATCGGGACCTTTTCTTTCGCAGTCTTCAGATGCCTCTCAGCATTCCCCCAAAACAGTTTGTCTTGTTTTAAACCGAGAAACGTAAAGAAGAAAGTCAGAGAAATCCAGTCATCATGAAAACAAGCGTCTGGGTGGCATTGGGAACCACACGTGCCTCTTAAGTTGATGCTTTCAAAATAGATCCGCAAGGCAGCTCGCCCTTGCACCCTCTCCTATACGAAGGGGCAGTCTTCTGGACAGAGATTGAAAAAAACAAAGTTGGAAAGTTGCAATCTTACAGAGCCGGTTAGCTGGACAGGGAGTCACGGGGAAGTGTTCCCTGTGTCGCTGGGTCAGCGGATATCCTCACGTTGTGGAGCTGTCAAATCCGTGCTTGGCCCCACAAGGCTGGTAACAGTAGAAGGCTCTCCAGCCATTCGGGCTTTTTGTCTGTGCGGCGGCCGCTTCTCCAGCCCGTTCCCACCCCGCCCCTCCTCCGACACCAATCTCCGCCCCCCTCGGCTCCTCCTAGCGCCTCTGCAGGGCAGCGGGCGGGCGCCGGCGGGGTTGGCGACGGACCCTCACCCTAGCTGCTGGGGCCTGAGGCTCCGCCGCTCTGGGGACCGCAGTGTCCCCCGGTCACCGTGTCAGCGGCGAAGGAGGGCGGCGTCCCCGACCCTGCCGGCTCCCGTGCCCCGGGATACACCGCTGCTTCTCCTACCCCTCTGTCCTCGCCCACCGCCGCCACGCCGGAGGGCACCTCACGACCCAGCAGTCCTCGGGCACCGGGCCGCGCTGCCGAAGCACAGGACCCGAGGCACAGAGCCCGCCCCTTCGCCCAGCCCCGTCGGTGGGGCTCGGCCCAGAGGGCGGGAGCAGGGAGGGGAGACGGGGTCCTCACCCCCAGCCCCTCCCCTGTCCCCGCCCGGGACCGCCGGGAGCCGCTCCTGCCCCCTGCCTGCCTCTCCGCCCAGGCACACGCGACCCGCGAAGGCAGCCATTGGGAAGAGCCCCGCCCTCGGGCAGAGCACCTCCGGACCCTGAGTCCACCGCGCGCCTCCAACCCATGCCGGCTGCTGCGCGTGCGCGAGCCCCGGCGGGGCGCATGCGCCTTCTGCGGCTATTTCCGTTCCCGACATTTGGTGGCGCTGGCCTGAAGAAAGGGAAGGGAAAGTAAGGAGAACAAATATCCGGAGATGTTTATCGCACAAGAAAAACACAAGAAATAAAGGGCTTGATGGTATCCCTAATATGATGGGATATAGTTGAAGATTAATCTAAAAAATTTGTGACCGCCAGACCCCAGAGTCAGTGGGCAGGGCGTCTTTGCGTTGGCTTTTGGGAAATGTAGTTGTAATGCTACCGACGCCGGCTGTTTGCGACAGAAACTACAACCCCCAGATGCCACCGCAACACTTCAGGTCGCTGCCGGCGAACCAACGGTTCAGGAGGCCTGGGTTAACTGGGAACGTCCATCTGGTAAGCTTGGTAGGCTTGGCTGTGACCTGTTTATTGAAAATGTTTTTCCTTCCTCCATTTCCTCTGAAACTCTGGAGCCGAAGCCATCTGGGATTGTTGCCTTTTCAGTCCAGGCCCTTTCCCCCAGTGGCTTGCGGGGAGAGAGGTGCAGGTGCCCTACAAACACATTTTGGTGGGTGACTTGAGGCAAGGATTTGGCGATCACTGTCTGAAAGGTCGAGGAGCACCCGAAAGCCAGACAAACTGGAAAGGCTCCACGCTGCTTTTCCGCTGGCCTCTTTTATGTGAAACAGTGCTGGATGGATTAGGGATCCCTATGCAGGGCAATTGCACCTTTGCTCTTACAGGGATCCGTTTTGGGCTGTATTTCCTCAGTCAAATAGAATCCGAAGAAGAGCTTTGAAAGCAAGTCCGTTTTGTGTGCGACTGAAAGAACGCGTAGTGTTTTTAGATTTGAAGTCTAACGAGCTTTGAAAGGTTCTATATAAAAACCTCCCAAATTTTGTTATTTCTCTAACAGTGTTTTGAAGTCATTATACTTGAGAAAACTCAGGGTTGGAAGGTTTTTAATAGCCTGGTAATTGGATTAGATTTTAATTGTTTGCAGAGTAAATTTAGTCATAAAATATTAACCAGGGGCTAGGGAGACAGCTCAGCAGTTAAGAACACTTGTTCATACAGAGGACCTGGGTTCGATTCTCAGCTCCCACGTGGCAGCTCACAACCATCCATAACTCTAGTTCCCAAGGATCTGATGCCCTTTTCTGACCTCAGTAGACACCAGTCATAGACGAGGTGCACAGGCCTACATACCAACAGTACAGTCATACATAAAATAAATCAACAAACATAACAAAAAGAAAAAACTCATTGGGCCTTGAGTATGTACAACAATGAAAAAGATACACCCCCATCTTATTAGAAAACTAATGTATAAATATACAGTTGAGACACTGTTTAATATTGTTGTGGGGGCTAGAGGAACATTTAGCCAGGCCTTAGAAGTCGTCACCCCAAGGGAGACAAAGATCGAAAGAACAGCACTGAGGCTTCAGCCAGCTAGAATCTGCTGAGTGCCTTCCGTGCAATAGGACATCACTGAGCACAGTATACCCCTACTGTCATAGAGCCTGTGTTCTAAGAGACAGTAAATAAGTGATGTAGAACACATAGCATGTGAAAGAGTGCTTGGTTGTGGGGGGAAGGTTCCTTTTTCTGTCTGAGGAGGATTTTTTTCTGGAGCATACAGGCTGATTGCCTGCCACCTTGGGACAGTTGTTAGATGGGCTTGCAGGGTGGGATCCCCCATATTCAAAGGCCTGTGGTATTGAGACGATAGAGGGACCTTTTAGGGCTTTGTTATGGGGTTGGGAGGGAGGATACAGACAGTGGGCAGGAAGAGTCTGCATTGGGGCGGGGTGGGGTGTGTGTGTGAGTTTTCTATGCCATTTTCTGGATGGACTTAATTTTCTAAACCACCTTCATATTAGCTCATCTAAAAACCTTTTGCTCTTCCCCAGAACATCCCAATTTGCCTTCTGGGGCCATTTTTTTTTCAGGGTGGTATTTGTTTGTTTATTTTGTTTTCTGGTTTTTGTTTGTTTGTTTGTTTTTTGTTTTTCAAGACAGGGTTTCTCTGTGTATCAGCCCTAACTGTCTTGGAACTAGCTCTTGTAGACCAGGCTGGCCTCAAACTCATAGAGATCTGCCTATCTCTGCCTCCCGAGTGCTGGGATTAAAGGTGTGCACCACCACCACCCAGCTCTGTTTTTGTTTTGCTTCGTTTGTTTGCAGGTTTTTCCAGTTACTTTTCTGCAAGTTAATTTATGTGTTTTGAAATAGTTGATGAAGCAACAGATCCTATTTGTAGTAAAAATAAAGGAGGGAATTCCTGAAGTCACTAGTTGTTGTAGGCTCTAAAGATCACCCAGTAGTTAACATTGTTTAGGAGGAGCTTACTTCAGTCTAAGCCTTAAGGATAGACAGAAGGGGTGGGCAGAGGGGATGTGGAAGGACTGGTTCAGAGGAACCTGTGTTACAGAACAAATTGAAAATAAAAATAAGACCTTTGAGACTGTACCATGTGGTGTACATCTGCCATCTTTTACTGGGGAGGTGAAGGCAGCCTGGGCGACATGCTGAGATCATGTTTCACAGAAACAGAACAGTGGAACAAAAGGAAGGAATTGCCACTTGCTGTCATGGAAAAGTGTGCACATTTGTATTTGGGAGAGGGCAGAGGTCAGTAGATTGGCCACTTGCCTTGGGATATGGAAGAGAAACGAGGAAGACCTAGCTGTAGATACAGTTTGAGGTTTCTTGTAGTGTTTGATAATGGTTTGAAGAAGGACACGTAAAAGAAATCCCGTACTAGCTCAGAATTGAATATAATAGAGGGTTATTTATTTAGGGGTAGACTCGCAGATCACAATGCTCTGCTCGAACAGGGAACAGCAACTAAATGCCGCAGAAGCATGCTTTACATCAGCATATATAGTATGTGAGGCCCTGCCCAAGTGGGTGGGTAACTTAAAGGCTACTGGCTGCAGGAATTCCTACAGCAGTGGTTGTTGATTTCGACAAAGGAAGCACACTCCTTGAAGTTCAGTGTATCTGAAGTCACCAGCAGGTGTGATTGGAAGGATCAGCCAGCCTAGAGGGGAAACCCTCAATGTGTTGTCTTAGAAGCAAAATGGAGAGTTGGAATGATTATATTAAATTTTCTAGGTCCAGTGAAATGAGGACTAATTAACCACTACATTTATCATTGTGGAGATTATTAAATACAGGTTATAGGAAGCCATTGCTTTGGACTCGAGCTGTTGTGCTGCCCACTCCCTACCCCCAGATCAGACAAAAAGAAAAAATAAAATCAAAATGGCCACCCGTGCCACAATGTGCCATAATGTTCCACATATCCAAACCAAAACTAAGTAGTTACCTGGCCTGAAAAGTCAGGAGGATGAGAGAGAATGGAATTTCCCAAATTAGCTGTTCCTCGGCTTCCAGTCCTACATGCTTAGTGTTTCCAAATAATAACATAAACTAATCTGATGTTACAGTTACTTCCTTTTGCTCTGTCTCTCTGCCTTGACCTTTGGCAGAAAGTAACTTTGAAATGACCAGTCTGCTTTCACTGTTTCTGCTCAGTGGTCAGCCTCTCTAGCTGTAAAGTTACCTTCTCTGTAGCCCACTGAAACACTTGGCTTAGTTTATGGAATGAAGTGTTGCTCCATTCCAGAGTTGAAAATAACGATAACTTAAGGTTTTTCCATTGTAGCTTTGTTGTTTGAGGAGGTCATTGGCCGTGTTGAGAAGAGACACGAAATCCTTGTCATTGTTTTCTTTGTTCAGATGGCCTCATCATGTCTTTGACTCATCTTCCTTTGAAGATCTTATCTCAGCTATTTCTTGCTCAAAGACAGGTCCCTAATTAGGGAAACAAATAAATTTACTTTTATTGCAGCATGTATCTTTATTGGCCAATGTGTTGCAAATGCAGTATTCAGTTATGTTTTCCATAATTTGATTGGCACTTGGCCCCGGTAAAGGCCGAGCACCTGAGAGCAGCAACAGTGTCTGATTTGCCAAACCTGGCTAAAGTTCAGTAGGTTGCTGGGTTCCCCACACAGACTCAACAAATGCTTGCTGTCTGTTGTGTATGCTGACCCTTGTTCGTTATCCAGCACTCTGGAAGCTGATACAGGATGATCAGTAGTTCGAGACCAGATTGAGTACTTAGCAAGACCTTGTTTGGGGAGAAGGGCAAGTTGTGAATAAGCATCACACCAATGGATGAAAACACTTTATCCTGGTACTTTCCAAAGTACTACATATTGTTTATGAAAACAGTGAGGTGGCTGAAAGACAGTATAATGAAAGCATTTTAGAAAACTGTATATTCTATGAGCTATTTATTAAGACATCTGCAGAGCAAATAATTCTTAAGCCATGATTTAATGGAACCATCTTCATAAAGCTACCAAGACCAAGTGCATCCACAGATGGCGGCTACAAGGTCACTTCCTCGTCCATTCTTCCCTCTTTACTAGTGACCTCTTTCAGGTGTCGTTCACAGTAGAATTCATCCTCCTCGTGTATCTCATCCTCTTACAGCTTCTTGCACATTTTCATCCTTTTCTACTGTGTCATCATTGCTCATTACCATAGTTTGCTGAGTCCTGCAGCATTGTAATACCATTTTTAAATACCATCCAGCTGCTGGCCTGACGCCACAACAGCTGGCCTACCGAATGTTTTAACCCCGGGAAACAGTTTAGGATGATTGTAATCAGAATAACAAGCTCCAAAGTCTCTGGGAGATGCTTTAAATCACTGTAAAAATTAGCGCAAGTGTCAGTGGTGACCAGTGGTCCCTTTAATAAGACCAAAGGCTCTGTGGTGGCCATTCTTGGTTGTTCACTTAATTGCATCTGGAATCAACTGAAAACCAGCGACTGGGCACACCTGTGAGGGATTTTTAGTTAATTGGATTGTTTGAGGTGAATCTGAGCCACATCTTCCCTTAGCAGCCTATTTAAAAGACGGGGAAGAAAGAGGCTTCTGCATTTCGCCTGCTTCCCCTCATTCTCACTGGCAAGTTCATCTGTCCTGCTGCTGAGTCGTTCCTTCTCTGGCATCAGTGCCTGCTTCTTTGGGATTCCAGTGATGCACACTGAAGACAAGCTGAGAGCCATCCTTGTGGACTGAACAACTGTTGGATTCCTGGACTTCCTATTTGAGAGACGGCTGTTGTTGGACTAGCTGGACCACAGCCTGTGGGCCACTCTAATAAATCATATATATATGGAAGTTTCCATGTGATTCTATGCTCACCCAGCCCCCTTTTTTAAAAGAAGTTCCTTACTGAAAGGAGGACACTAGGGCACAGAGCTAAAGGGACTATCGTGAGGTTAAACTGTAGGGAGACACGTGGGAACTGGGTTCAGAAATTCGTCATTCCTCTGAGAAAGCAGTTCTGAAAAGGGCAAAGCTAGCCTGGTGTTGTGGGACACATCTGTAATCTCAGCTTGGGAGCTGGAATAGGAGTTTCAGGTCATTTTGCACCACATGCAAAACTTGATAATTTATTAACATACTTTGAAATACCTGTGAAGTAAATGGCATATTGGTTTTCCTGCTAGGTTTTTTTTTCCCTTCCTGTAGGAAATTTACATGAAAAACTATCATGTTGCCTTGGAACTTAGAATCAATAAGAGAAATAGGTATATAATGTGGTCACTTAATACTATTAAGTATTAAGTTCAAGGCCAGTTTGGGCTACAGGAGACCCTGTCCCAAAGGAGAGTAAAACTTACTGCTAAGAAATGTGGTGCTCACCCTGATGAAATAGAGTTGTTAATTTTTAAAAATATGGCCCTGCATGCCTTTTCCAACTGGAAAGTAGGGTAGGGATTTAGCTCAGTGGTACCTTAGCATGTGCGCATGCCCTGGGTTCAGTCTCCAACACTACAAAAAGAAAAACAAAGCAGGAAGGATGGTTAGGAGCCGCTCATACTGTGCTCATTTATAGTCCCTCCTAAGTGGGAGGCTCAGGCTAGAGGACTGCTTGAAGCTTGAATTTCCAGACCAACCTCTCGGAGCAGGCACAAGACTCTGTGTGTGAAAAGATGTGGCCACTTTAACAGAATTGTGCACTAGTCAGGAAAAACTCAGGTTCAAGATGCCTCAAATGGGGATGTTCATTATGAAATTCATTGATGAAATTGAATTAAATCAGTGAAATTCATTGCTAAAAACAGCAATAACAAAAAACAGGGCTCCTAACTCTTATGGGCTTAGAAGTACAGTCTTTGCCAATATACAGAAATTGTAAGATGCACACACACACATGCATTAATGTGGGACAGGTAAATTTATCAGGATGATAATTTATTAACATGCATTGAAATGCCTGCCAAGTAAATGGTATATTGATTTTCCTGCTAGGTTGTTCTTCCTTCCCGTAGGAAATTTACACAAGAAACTATCATGTTGCCTTGGAACCTAGGATCAACAAGAGAAATGAGGTATATAATGTGGTCACTTAATACTCTTAAGCTGTGAGAAGCCTCCATGGTAGCACTTTTGCTGCTTCTCCTGGCCTTTTGAGTTGGTTCTTCTCGGCTTCCATTCTTCTTTAGTGGAAGGAGCCCTTTGTTCATACACATCCATATTGCAGTCTAGTTCTGGGCCTCTGTCTGTGAGCAGGTTTTGCATACACACACACACACACACACACACACACACACACACACACTGGTTCACTATATAGTTGGCTCTTGAATGACAAGTTCTTAATGTGTTTGCTTGAGTCAGGGCTTGATGCACAGCTTAGGTTGGCCTTGAGATCCTCCAGCCTCATCCTGAATGCACTATAAGGTCTGGCAGAACAACATACTTTGGAATGTTACTGGCATTTCTGTGTGTCTCTGTGTATGTGTTTGACTTTGTATTTGTTTTTATGTACATATGTGTGTAAGTGTATCTGGGTGTGGATGGATGTACCAGGCTTTGAACTGATGGCCTTGTGCATGCTGCTGTTCGGCTTTAGCCCAGAGCATGGTTTGGTTTTGATTTTTCTTTTCTTTTGTGGTACTGGGGATTAATCCCAGGGCCTCAACATTCTTTGTAAGCCCTCTGCTACCGAGTACTAGATCCCCAGCCCTCATGCTTTTCTCATTTTGAGACGCGTGTTTAGTTGTTCAGGTTGGCCTTGATCTGGATCAGTAGAGGTCAGCCTGAGCTCTATCAGACTAACTGTCGTAAGACTGTGTCACTGTCAGCTCCATAGCCAGCTCCGGTTGCTGTTGCGAGCTGGGCTGTGAATAGCCACTGGCACTGTTTGGGGAAGCCAAGCCCATCCAGCACACGTGTGATCCCAGCTACTTGGGAGACAGAAGGGTCTCTTGAACCCAGGGGTCAGAGGCCCTGCCATCAGTATTCTCTATGACATGAACTATTTGCATAGGAATAGTCAGTCTCTCTAGTAAATCTATTTCACGATGAAAAGTGACCTCTTGATAGATTAGGAGACACAAAAGTAGGAGAGGGAAGGAGAAAATATGTTTACAATGCATTGCATACATATATGAAATTGTCCAAAATTTAAAATTTCAGAAGTGATCTCTTGTGTTTCTAGCCCACTTTCTATGTTGTATACTACAGTATACTACATAGCTGACAAAATAAATGTTGTATGAGAAATTGCCTGTTTATGCCATTGAGCTTCTCGCCAACAGCTAGTAGTATGTTTGGGGGAGACAGAAGTACATGACATGGGGTTTGGTGCCCCTTACCCCTGTGTTGCTTAAGAATTATAGTATAGTGATTTTTGTCCCTCCCCCATATGTCAAAAGATAAAATTTCAACAAGTTTAGAGAAATTAGCTAGCTTTTATTTGTGATTCATGAGGCAGGTAAAATACTGCAGTACTGAGCATGACAGAACTGGATCTTTTATAAAGTGGCTTGAGTGTCAGCAAGGAAACAAAAGCAGGCGTGCTCAGTGTCACATTACCTCAGGTGTCACTGCACAAGGGTGGCAACAGATGGGATCTCCTTATGCTGGGCAAAACTGGCCGTTGTGGAAACTCACTGATTCTTCTCTTGAATTAAGAGCTCATTTCTCTTAAAATACATGGTAATTAAGAGTAAAAGTGTAGATCATTCAGTTAGAGAACTTTTGTGGACATAAATTCTCAGCTCATTGCTGGCCCATACAGTGACCCTGTGTTTGTCCTTGTAGACAGCTGCTGCACAGTGGCTGTATTTTTATACTCCTGCCCGCAGCAAAAGAGAGTCTGATGCTCCACATCCTTGGCAGGACAGTTATCTTAAGTTAGCCAGTCCCCGCCGCACTGCGGGCGTTCAGTCGCTGTGCTGGTCTCCACCCGCATGTCTTCTTTGGCGGGTGTCTGAAGACCCTTGCTTACGTTTTAGCTGGGCTGTGTGTTGTTTAGAGTTCTTGTGTAGTGGGAGCCTGTCCTTGCAAACACTTTTCTCTGTCTGGCTATCTTTCGTGTTCTTAATGCTGTCCTTTGTAAAAGGGTTTTAAATCTTACTCAAATCCAGCTTGAAAATGTTATGTTTCACACATTGTGCTTTTAGTGTTGTATCTAAAACATATCGCCATACCTAAGGTCAACTAGATTTTCTGTTACCTTCTACAGGTTTTAAAGTTTAGTGTTTTACATAAAGGTCTGTGATTTTTGATAAAATAAAATTTTTGTGATTAGATACATTTGTTAAAGTTTTTGCTAGGTCTGAAATTATTATTTAGGTCACCAAACAATAAGACTTAAAAACAGAAGGCAAAGTAAAAACCCAGTTTACCAACCCCTCACAGCTGTATTGCGTGCCATTCTTAGCAAAGAGGCTTGAGATCAGTGTTGAGTTTATCTGGAACACTGGGGACAGGACTCATAGTTCCTGTCAGGGCACCCGTCTGTCATCTGTTGCTAACTGGCAGGTGGCTGTGTGCTGTCAGTCAGGGTTAGTGAGGCACTTCGTTCAGTGAGAAATAACAATTTTCCGGTCATCTTATTCCAGGCTGCTGTGTTTTCTATTTCCCTGCTTTGTCCTGGAAGTTTGAAACAATCTGCCCGTAGCCTCCCCATGTTGCCTAAGGAACAAAGTTTTGCCTCAAAGTGTTTCGTTGGTCTTTCCTCTTTTGACTTACCGAAAACAGTCTTGTCAATGTCAGCCAAGCTGTGTGTGTGTGTGTGTGTGTATGTGTGTGTGTATGTGTGTGTGTGCGTGTACACGTGTTATACAAATGAATCATAAAGCTTTACTCTTAGAGTTTGAAATTTTAGATTTTAAAGTTTTATCAAAGCTTCTTTTAATTCCTTAGCAGTATTGATTTCAAAGATTTCAGAATCATTCAAAATGTTCCTTTCAGGGTGCCATCACAGGCACTAGCCTCAACTCTGTCCTCTCTCTTATGTGATTTCCATCCATAGGGATAAACTAATAAACCACATTCACAACCATATGTTTCTCATTTTGTGTGTGTGTGTGTGTGTGTGTGTGTGTGTGTGTGTGTGTGTGTGTGTCTTTGGTGTTTCCAAATTAGTGTGTTTGAATGTATATCTAAATTTCCTATTTCTGGCATATGTTAATAGAATTTTTGAAAACAAAAATTGGTGTAGGAGAATTGTCTGTATTCTGTCAATTACGTTTTAAATAAACGCTGATTGGCTGGTAGCCATGCAGGAAGTATAGGCAGGAAAACCAGACAGGAAGTAGAGGTGGGGCAATGAGAACAGGAGTATTCTGGTAAGAAGGAAGCTTTCTTGCAGTCCTGCCCAGACACCAAAGAAGCAGGATATAACCTGCCCAGCCGAAAAAGGTACCGAGCCATGTGGCTAACATAGATAAGAATAATGGGTTAATGTAAATTACAAGAGTTAATAAGAAGCCTGAGCTAATGGGCCAATCAGTTTATAACTTATGTAGACCCCTGTGTGATTTTCTTTGGGGCCTTACTGGCTGCGGGAACCGGGCAGGACAGAAACCCCAGCAAGCAGGCCCTCATGATACAGAGTGGCGCCCACATGGTCAACTAACTTCACGTAAAATCTGAGAGGGCTTGAAAAGGAATTCTAGACACAAATATAGAGTTTAGCATAGCCGGCGGCATGCTATAGCTCCTTTAAGAGACAATTTCCTGACTCAGCAGCTGTAACAACAACAACAAAAAAAGCTGCACGGTTTTAAAATGCAGCTTCCTGGACTGTGCCACCAGTACAAACACCAGCTATTAAGCATTTCAATGGCATTTGTGGGCCTGGGTGTTTCTGTGCCCACTTGGGGTCGAGAGCATGCCCGTGGCTTGGCGATCAGTCTACTAGGCTTGGGTAGGCGGGAGAGCATGGTGGATTCCCGCCACCATTCACAGAGATGTTTCCAGGCTGCACAATGCTCTGGGTAACAGATTTGGCTGTAACTCCCATAAAAAGAGTTTATGTGCTGCACGCTCATTCTTAGAGTTAAAGTGCAGAGAGAGGCTCCTACCTGGCGGCCCCAGAGCTAACAGAAATGGTACGTCCACCATTTTGAAATTGGAGAGAGGTGGAGCCAACATCGAGAGCAGCTGCAACCAAACTGCTTAGCATTTTAAAAGCTCTTCAAGACAGTAGAGAATTACAGACAACACAATAGGACAGATTCAAACATAAAAGACTTCTAAATGGGTCACAATGCTGTATAAATGTACGTAGGCTTGGGAGAGAAAAGAAAAAGAATATACAGAGTCATAAAATAAAGTTAATGCTTTAAAAAAGGGTAAAGTCTTTAAAGAGACAGAGTACAGATAATCATAGATTAAAGGAAGTAAAAAAAAAGCCACGTAAAAATGGAAAATTCACAGAGAATCTTGATTCTGTATATTATTGTGTTTTCTTTGAATATTTTGACTGTTAAGGAGCTAAGTACAGAGACACATCTCATTTTATGGGCTGATAAACTAAACCACCATCTATATTATAAAAATATTATTACTTCAGAATTTCCGTCTAAGGATATGATGCTTTGGAAAAGAGGTGCTTTTGTTTTCACAGAAGATGAGACCCTATGGATTGCTTCTAGACCAATATGGTATGATAGACCATGCCCTCCTGAAAGGTTGCCATAAACACCCTCAAAAACTTACTTTGCTCAACTGCCAACTGAGATGAACCTAGCATACAGGATACACCATGAAAGACCTGATTAACAGCGCCCCCATACAGCATGAAGCAGTTTGGAGAGAAAAAAACTGCGCCCATATTCCCAAATATTGTGCCCATATTCCCAAATATTGTTTATAAATGTTCTTTTACATTCAAAGGGGGATATGATATAGATATGAGTAATTTACTTTGGTATAAATCTTGATTTATGAATATAAATTTAAGGTCAATCTTGTTATATGTATATTTCTGCTCTTGATTAAGGTATTGTTGATTGTGTAGTTCATTTAAAAATATAATGTATAATTAGGAAATAAAGGCTGTTAATGGATAATCATTGATAATAGTCAAGCTTGTTGTCATGTTAGTTAGATTTTCTAGATATACAGAGATATATTTCAGTTAGATAGGCATTCTTTATATCTTTCAAAGACTACAGAATATGGCATTTAAAATGTTTTAATAACTTAGGGCTTTTCATGACAATGAGACATGTCTGCTCCTGGCAGCACCAGCTACTTCAAGAAGAAGATGGGCATCAAAGAACCTCCTTATGGAGTTTGATAGCCATTTGGGTAAGAAACTGCTCTTCCCTGAACTGATGCATAAACTGGACATGCAGTACCCACGGAGAGATGACTGCTGAACTTGCCTAGAGATGAGATGGTCCTTCAGAGTTCCTGCTTCATGAAAGAGTCTGCGAGACATTCTGCAGGACACAGAAAAAAGTGACTGAACTGTCTTTAAAATTTCCTGCTTCATGGAAATGTCTGCTGGATACTACAGGTCTATAGGCTGAAGATGGATGCCCCAATGGTACAGAAGAACTTTCGGTGACTGTCCAGGAAGCGAGATGCCTCTGTCATTTCTAGAGTTTTGGAAGTTGCTTATAATGCACTTCCTGTTTACTTAAGTAATATTATCTCCTTCTGGAGTCTTTGATGGAGTTGAAGAATTTATAGATATAGTTTTCCTTAGTTATGATAAAAGATAAAGTAGATATAAATAATGTAACTGTAATTCTTGCTTGATAACTGTTTTGTTATATGTAATTTTACTATGTTAAAGTTAAAGCCTTCCTTTTTGTTTAAACAGAAAAAGGGGAAATGGTGTAGGAGGTTCTTCTGTCTATGTGTTGCTTTCATTGGTTGAATAAAGAAACTGCCTTGGCCTTTTGATAGGGCAGCACTTAGGTAGGCGGAGAAGACAGAACTGAATTCTGGGAGGAAGAAAGCAGGAGGGAGAGAGCCATGGAGCTGCCAGGTCAGACACGCTGAATCTTTCCCGGTAGGCCTCGACCTCCTGGTAACATACAGATTATTAGAAATGGGTTAAATCAAGATGTGAGAGTTAGCCAATAAGAGGCTAGAGATAATGGGCCAGGTAGTGATTTAATTAATACAATTTCTGTGTGGTTATTTTGGGTGTAAGCTAGCCGGGCAGGAGGAAACAAAGGGACCCCTCCTCCATGTAACAAAATCTGTCTTCACTTTGCCTTTCTGGAAAGATGGTATTTACCAACTATAGCATATATACAGAATTTATGACAGATTTTTTACAAATCTGTCTTACTGCTGGCTTTATTCTTATTTTTTATTGCTTTTATTACCTACATGTTTACCCTTATATAGAGAGGTAAGATTGAATTTTATATGAATAAAAATCATGAAATACTGGGCATGGTGTTACTTGCCTGTAATCTCAGCCCTCAAGAAGCTGAAGCAAAAAGATCTGGATTTGAACCAAGCCTGTATTATGTAGGCAAAATTAGTCTCATACATGAATACACACATAAATATCCAAACAAAACTTTAAAAATACCAGTAATAGTATGAACTGTCTACCGTCCACAGTGAACAGTGTCGGTATGTTGGCTCCCTTGGTTTGTGTCATTCTTCCCAATGAAAAGGGAGTGTCGCATGCATTGTCCGAGTGTCCTTGGCATTGCGAATGTTGTTATTGTCTAATGGTTTCACACAGAGGATATCTTAGGATAGCCACTGTTTTCTAAATTGCTTTTCTCTCCACTCAGCAAGGGCTCCAGAGTTTGTCTATGTTGCTATTGTGACTCTATTGGTTTTTAATTTTAGAAGCTATATAAAGTTTCACTATATGAATAGAAAACAATTTATTTTCCAAGTTCTGATCAATATGTATGCATGTATGAATGTATTTAATCACAAGCAGAACTGCAGTGGCTGTCATTATACAGATCTTGTGAGGATACATCCTTGTTGTAGAGTTCATGCATAAACACTGAAAACTGGGATTATGGAATCAGATGGCATTCATAGCATCCCTATCACAGTTTCAAATTGCTCTCCAAAATCATATACTACTTGACAAACACACAAGTTCTTACAGACTTTATAAAATTAACTTCCTACTGAGTTTACCTACCAGTTCCTGGGGAGATGGAATTGCCCATCTCCCTGTGTCTTCCCAGAGCTTAGCCTTAGCAGTCTTCTTTCTAAGACTTCCTTCCAATCTAATTTGTGAGCAATGCTCTTCTAAATGTTACTTTCTTAATGGCTGCATTTGTTATTTTTAATTCAATTAATATAGTAAAAATATTTAAAACAAAATATGCCAAGTCGCCGAGCGGTGGTGTCGCAGGCCTTTAATCCTAGCACTTGGGAGGCAGAGGCAGACGGACCTCTGTGAGTTTGAGGCCAGCCTGGTCTACGAGAGCTAGTTCCAGGACAGTCTCTAAAACTACAGCGAAGCCCTGTGTAGTGTGAGGAGCGGGCCTGCTTTTCGTCCTGGCCGCCTGGCTCCTGGCTGCCCAGCTAGCTTAACCCCCAAAATAATTACACAGAAACTGTATTAATTAAATTACTGCCTAGCCCATTAGCTCTAGCCTCCTATTGGCTAACTCTCACATCTTGATCTAACCCATTTCTATTAATCTGTGTTCACCATGAGGTCATGGCTTATCGGGGAAAGATTCTAACCAGTGTCAGTCCCAGGCAGGAGCTTCATGGCATCTGCCACACTGCCCTTCTTCCCAGCATTCTGTTCTGTCTACTCTGCCTGCCTGATTTCTGCCCTATCAAAAGGCCAAGGCAGTTTCTTTATTCACCAATGAAAGCAACACAAATACAGAAGAACCTCCTATACCAGCCCTGTCTCGAAAAAACAATAAATAAATAAATAAATAAATAAATAAATAGCAAATGCACTAAGCATAGTGGCAAACACCTTTAACTCCTGTACTCAGGAGCCAGAGGGATCTCTGTGAATTTGAGTTCCAGGTCAGCCAAGGCTACATAGAAAGACCCTGTCTCAAAATAAATAAAAAAATAAGTAAATAAATCTTATCGAACAACTACTAAGAAGCCCAGTAAATGGTTAATGAGTAAGATGTAGTTCTTGCTTTTAAAGAACTATAAAGGATAGTAAATTGTACAGCCATTGCTAAAAATAATACTAATTTATTAATAGCATTAATAATTGAGATAAATTGTAACTAATATATGCAATAAAATACTGGTAAATTAATGACAATTGACTTCATAAAAGTTATAAATCAGTAACTTCAATAACTATCTGTTGGTAATTTTGTTCATTGTTACAAGAAATAGAGGGGCATTATTGGATGGGGAGAGGGAAGAAAATATTTGTGAGTATATATGTGTATGTGTGTGTGTTTTTTCTTTAGTGGAGAGAACAGAACTTACTCCAGACCATCATTTTAAAAGTATTTTATGTTTTTTCTCTGTTGTGATTTCTGCAGTAGGTCTGTTTGTAGGAAAATGATTCTAGTAGTTCTGTTTGTTTTCTTTGGAAAATTTACAAATTGAGTTGTACCTTACCATAAATATTCCTGTTTGTGTACTCCTAGAACGGGAAAGTGTTAAACTTAAGCTGCCATACATGTGCCATGAGCAGCTGTAATAGTTGACCCACCTACTTGGGGAATTCCTACTTGGGGAATATAAACTTACCAAATTTTGCCTTAAATGCATTTTTTAAGAGAATAAATTAGTATAAAATATAACATTTTGGGGCTGGAGAGATGGCTCAGAGGTTAAGAGAACTGACTGCTGTTCCGGAGGTCCTGAGTTCAATTCCCAGCAACCACATGATGGCTCACACCCATCTGTAATGAGATCTGGTGCCCAAAACACTATATACATAATAAATAAATTAATAAAAAAAAGTCTCCCAGCCAAAAGAAGCCCAGGACCAGATGGTTTAAAAAAAAAAAAAAAGAAAGAAAGAAAGAAAGAAAGAAAGAAAGAAAGAAAGAAAATTTAAAAAAAAAAAAGGGCTGGAGAGATGGCTCAGTGGTTAAGAGCATTGCCTGCTATTCCAAAGGTCCTGAGTTCAATTCCCAGCAACCACATGGCAGCTCACAACCATCTGTAATGGGATCTGATGCCCTTTTCCGTGATGCAGGAGTACATGCAGCTAGAGCTTCATACACTAAAAAAATACAAAAGTAAACAATTTTCTTTAAAAAAAATAAAATAAAATATAACATTTTGAGAAAAAACTTTGGTGTTTAATTTTTTAGATTTACACATTTATTTCAGGTGTATGAATGTTTTGCCAGAATGTTTGTATGTACATGTACCACATGTGTTCCTGGTGTCCTCAGAGGCCAGAAGAGGGCATTGGATTCTCTGAAACTAGAATGGATGGTTATCAGCCACAAATCCTCTTTAATGTTTCATATACTGTTTATTAGTTCACTGAGAGTTTCATGAAATGTGTTTTGATAATATTTACCACCCCCAGCTCTTCCCAGGTCTACCTCCCCCTCCCTACCCACTCAACTTTGTGTCCTCTTTTCTTCCTTTCCTTCCTTCCTTCCTTCCTTCCTTCCTTCCTTCCTTCCTTCCTTCCTTCCCTCTCTCCTTCCCTCCCTCCCTCCCTTCTTTTGCTTACTTATTTGTTTTTGAGGCAGGGTTTCCTCTGTTTAGCCCTGGCTATTCTGGAACTCACTATGTCGACCAGACTGCCCTCAAACTCACAGAGATCTAATTGCCTCTGCTTCACCAATGCTGAGAGTAAAGCACTACCAGGCCTAGCTCTGTTTATTTTTTCAAGCTGCCAAGACTAATTTGTGCTGCCCATATATTCTTGGATGTGTGATCTTCCACTGGTACGTGTTCTACCTACCAGGGACTTTTAGAGAAAGCTGTTTCTCCCTCCTCTAGAAGTTTACAGTTCCCAAAAGCTCCTTGGTTAGTGTGGGCTTTTATGCTGATTCCAGTCTCCATGTTGAGTTTGCTATGTCTTGGGCTTACACAAGCCTTGTACATGCTGTTGCAGCTACTGTGAATTTACATGTGTAGCTGTCCAGCTGTGCTCAAAAGACACTACTTCCTTGTAGTCATCCACTGCCTCTGGTTCTTACACTCTTGCTGCCCCCCCCCTGCTTCCACAGTGACCCTTGAGCCTTGAGAGGATGGGGTGCAGATCTATGTCCCACTTAGAGCTGAACATTTGGCAGACTCTTGAGAGGATGGGGTGCAGACCTATGTTCCACTTAGAGCTGAACATTTGGCAGACTCTTGTTCTTAGCACCTTGGCCAGTTGTGGGTGTTGGTCTTAAACACTGTCAACTGCAAATAGAAGCTCCTCACATGAGGACTGAGAGATGCAGCATAGATATGACAATAAGTCATCAAGAGTTGCTTTAATACTTATGCTTTTAGCAAAATAATAATAGATTTTTCCCAAGGGTCTATGGCCTGTCTAGCCAAAGGTTCTTGGATCATGGTGCAAAGTATGGGTTTCATCCTGTGGAGCTTGAATCCAACCAGAAAGTGGTTGGTTATCCTACTGATGTTCATGCAGTGCCCATGTCTTCCCAGGCCAGTCACTCTTGTAGCTCCCAGGGTTCACAGCTGAGTCTGACTGACGATTACTTTTCTCTTCTAGTAATGTGTATAGCACCTTTCTGCACTTGGAAAGCTAGCTAGAAGCAGCAATCTTGAGTCATAGAACATGAAAGAATCAAGCTGGTATTAACCTAGAATCTTCATTCCTACTTATTTTTTAAAAAATATTTTTCCTTTATTTTTATTTGATGTGCATGGGTGTTTAGCTTGTTTTTATATCTGTACCACATGCATGCAGTATTCACAGAAGCCACAGAAGGTACTGGATTCCCTGGAACTGAAGTTACAGATGGTTGTGAACCACTATTTGGGCACTGGGAATCGAACCTTGGTTTTTGTGGAGGGTCCTCATTCCCTCTGGGCCTCTTAGCCACCAGGCCAAGAGGGGAGAGAGGCAGATGGGGCAACAGAAAGCTTTGGACGCCCATGAGCGCAAATGGAGATAGCCCTCCAGGAGACAGATTTCAGTGAATCAGCTGAATTTTGTTCCAGAGTATAAGGAATATATAGGATTGGGGAGTCTGGGAGCAAACCTAATTTGCATTAAGTGGCATGCTCCTAACACAAGACTTAGCATATGGCAGTAGAGTCCTATAGCAGAGCTCCTAGCACAAGCCTTCTCAGCAGGGATCCGTGCCGAGGGTCAAGCTAAAGATGAGCCAGGCAGCTGGTGAGTGGTAGCTTTTAGATAAGGTCAGCAGTCCAGGCCCAGGGACATTCTCCAGACAAGGTCAGGTAGACAGCAGGAAACTTTGCTGGAGGGAGGGAGCTCTTGGCCAAGCTATTAAGATAAGCTGCTAGGCCTTGGGAGGCTGCAACCTCTGACCAGCCAGGGATGTCTTTCACAGTCTTCAAGAGCAGCCAATGCTCTTAACTGCTGAGCGCTGTCTCCAGCCCCTCATTTCTACTTTAATGTTTTTATAGATTCTATTTTTACTCAGTTGTAGTTTCCAAAAGCATTTGAGAAGATATAACTTAGAGAAATTTTTCTAAAATAGAGTATTTTTCCTGAGAGAACTAGTCATAGGACACAGCAACAATTAAGACCTTTGTTTAAGTCCTAAAAGGCTCTAATAATGCTTTACTTTGAAACAGTTTTAGGCATTGACAGTATTAAAAGCATTAAAATTGTCACATACCTAATATGATAATTGGTTAAATATATCTTAATGAGAAAATAACTTGCATAAATATTTATATGCTCTTTAAAAATTATACTTTAATCAAATAATGTACATGTAACCATTTATTATGTTACATTAAATAAAAAAGAGCAACTTACAAGAACATGTATTTTAATCTCAACTTTGGTTTAAATGATGGGACTGAGCTAAAATGTTAGTTTTTATTTGTTTGTTTTTGTTTCTTAAGACAGGCTCTCTCTACATAGTCCTGGCTGTCCTGGAACTTACTATGTAGACCAGAATAATACCAAATTGGTAAAATTTTACGCTGATTTTTATTTTCTAGTGTAATCTTCAAGTTCTGTAGAATGAGCATTTATTATTTTTTAAGAGTATGTAACTAATTTATTGTCTGTCAAATCCCTTTCTGGGCATACTCTAGTGTCTGAGCTAGCACAGTGAAGTCTCACAGGCTAATGTATAATTTAATTATGAGAAACTGTAGTAGTATTCACATACAAAAAATATTGTCTATAATTGAATGTACCATGGTGCATACCTCTTTTTAGCTTTGCTGTTCTACAACTTTTCTTTGTATTTTATTAACTGTGATTTGTAACTGGATAGCAAGTTCTCATCTGGGGTGGCAGGGTGGATGTTGCTTTGCTTCTCTCTGTTTTGAGATGGGCCAAGTAGCTTCAGGCTGATCTTGAACTCACTGTGTCTCCCCACTTGGCCTTATTTTCTTGCCTCAGCTCTTCAAGTACTGAAATGGAAGTCTGTGCTACTATGCCCAGGAGAAACTTCACTGAAGTATAAAAGTTGGTCATAGTAATAAAAGAGGCCTTGATCTATTGGCCTTGGCTAGTCTGGACTGGACCAGCAAATTTGGCTAACTCCTGTGATAAAAGCAGCTTTGCAGATCCCACCTTACTTTTTGTGGAATACCGAATTACCTGGTAATAGTTTATACCAAGTTCAGGGGACCAGGTTGATGGGCATTGCATTGGTTTCTGCCATCAACACTGTGACCTCTTCCTTTTCTAGCTCCTAGTGGTTTGGCATGTGTTAGGCATTTTAGGGACTGAAAACTGAAAATGGCACACTGATTTTTTTTTGGGGGGGGGGAGGAAGCCCTGCTGTCCTGGACACTCTGTAGCCCAGGCTGGACTTGAGCCCAAAGATCCTTCTGCCTCTGCCTTCCGAGTGCTGGGATTAAAGGCTTGTGCCACCACCACCCAGCAAAAGACATTTTTATATGAAGTGAATTATGTTGACATGAAATAGTCCCTGTGTGGAATGAGAGACTCCTGGGAGCAGTGCTGGCCTGTAATGTGTAGCTTCCTCTGAATAGGGCTTCATGGCTTGGCTTTTTCTTCCTTTCTATCATGTCTGGCCTGAAACTCATTCTGTAGACCAGGCTGGCCTTGAACCCAAGGAGATCTGCCTGTCTCTGCCTGCAAGTGCTGGGATTAAAAGTATGCACCATGATGCCCAATTCATAAGGCTTTTTGTTTGTTTGTTTGTTTTTGAGACACTGTCTTCACTCTGTTGTTAAGGCTGAGCTTGAATCCTGAACTCAAGTGATAGACTTCACCTCAGTCTCTCAAGAAGTAGGGATTACAGACACCTGGTAGTTTTTGTTGTTTGTTTTAGAGATGGGGTCTCCCGTTATCTCGTGCTGGCTAGAACTCACCTGTGTAGTAATGCTGGCCTCAGTCTTGTGATTCTTCTGCTTCCGTCCCCCGGACACTGGGGTTACAGTTCTAGGAAGCTGTGAGATTTTGCTTTTAGATAGACATTAGCAGGCCCTCAGCATTTCAGCATTAGGCCTGGCCAGGTAAGTAAAGGAGGTACATTGGAAATGAATGTAGAATTGGAATAATATCTTTTGTGGGTATATTTTAAATAAATTGTACTTTGATCAAGTTAAGCTTCCATCTCAACTGGACAAAAAAAAATTGAGTTTTGTCCTTTGCCCTCTGTGCTAAGCAACAACATACTCCATTCCTCAGACCTCAACAGCTGTGCCAACAACTCTGCTTGAAAAAGAGTGCAGGCTTAATGATGTCTGCACAGATCACCCTGTCAGTACCTCTCTCCATCAATAGATGACTTGAGCCCCCCAGAACGCTTGCTTATCTCAGATAGACAAGTCAGATGCCGGGGCAGTTCAAGCTCTGAGGGCCTGCCCTAAGAACTGAAATGAAAGCCGTGCCACTGTCAGTACCGAGGGGAGTGGTATCATGACACGTGCTGAGTTATTCAGACACCACTGTCTGTCTGCAATGGGAATGACAGGAACAACTTCCGCTTTCCTTAAACTGAAGTGAGCTTCTATATGGCTGCCAGTCACTCTGCCACGGGCCACATCCCCACTGCTGAGGTGACTTTTCATGGGTTATCCCGGAACGGAACACCTCATTGCTTGTCATCCACTCCAGGTGTGAACATTGCATTACGACCTCCCCTCAGGGCTTACAGTGTGATGGAGAGGACTTAGGAATGGGCTTCCTCCTTGTCTGTTTTGTTCTTGACAGGGCTTTGTCTAACTCGAGCTGGCCTTGAAATAGCCAAGGAACCAAGGATAATGACCTTGAGCTTCTGATCGTCCTCTCTTCTCTCTACCTTGAGAGTGCTGGATTACAGGCATGTGTTCAGAAGCCCAGTGTTTTAGGAAGAGGGACATGAGAGGACCAGCAGTCACCAAGGCCTGCGAGCCCCTGACAAGCTGCTTCATCTTTGTTCTGAAGGCACTGAGCAGTTCCTGAAGAGTTTGAAACAACACTGCTGGGTTTCCATTTTCTTATGCTCTAGAGAGACAATGGGATACTTATACTAAGACAGGATTAGTAGCAGGAAAATCCCTCCAGGGGCTCTAACATAGTATACCTAGTTAGTGATGAAGAATGGTTGATTTGAGGAACACGGCAGGTGCTGAAATCCTTGGTACTTGAGGGTTGAAGTCCAGGGAGGTAATGCTGTTTTATGAGATTAAGAATATAGGAAGGGGCAGGGCAGAATCTTGGCTCACAGGTTGAGAGTACTTGCTGCCCTTCCAGAGGACAGGAGTTCAATTCCCAGTACCTACATGGAAGCTCATAACCATTATAACTTCAGTCCAAGGAGACCCGAAGACTTCTTCTGACTTCCATGGGCAACAGGCATGCGTGTGGTCCACAAACATACATGCAGACAAAATACTCATACACATACAAAAAATTTTAAGTGGAAAAAATATAGGAGGAAAAGCAGTTTCTAGAAGGAAGGTTACATGTACACTCTGGACATAAGTTTTAGGTACCTGTAGGATGTTTAGGTAGATGTTAATGCATTGTTAAAGTTGAAAAAATTAAAGTAGTTCTTAATTTTTTTTAATTTTTAAAAAGTGATATCTGTGCAGAAACAACGAACAAACAAACCAAAAAACCCAAATAAATCAGAACATACCCAAAAGTGATACTATTACTTAAGAACAGATGGCCAAGGGACTGGAGACTTAGCTCGGTGCTGTAGCATGTGCCAACAAGCCTGGGTTTGATTCTCATGCTGAAAGGAGAAGGAAATGGGGGAGCTGGGAAAGGCATTAGGTGTAAAGCTTGGGTCTGTGTGGTAGCCATAAAAATGATCACAGGTAAATGTGGGAATTGAACATTCTGTTTCATGAAAAGTTGTCTCCTGTACCACTTAAAAATTACCCACTGGAGGGCTGGAGAGATGGCTCAGTGGTTAAGAGCACTGGCTGCTCCTTCGGAGGTCCTGAGTTCAATTCCCAACAACCACATGGTGGCTCACAGCCATCTATAATAAGATCTGGTGCTCTCTTCTGGCCTGCAGGCACACATGGAAGGAATGTTGTATACATAATAAATAAATAAATCTTTAAAAAAGAAAAATATCTTTTAAAAAAATTACCCACTGGAGACATAGTGTAGGTTTGATATAATATTAAAAATAATGACCCTAGCTGGGCATGGTGATTCAATAATCCTAGCACTCAGGAGGCAGGGGCAGGTGGCCAACCTGGTTTACATAGCAAATTCCAAGGAGCCAGGCTACATAGTGAGACCTGTCTCAAAACAAAAAGGGGTGGAGGGGAATGGATAACTTAAGTTTTGAGAGTTCAATGGGATTTTCCTATTTTGTTGTCTCTCAGTATAATTAGGTACATCTTTGATTTTTATTTATGCAGTATTGGGCATAAGCAATTTTGGATAATGTAGGTTGAGTAAGAATTCTGTGTGTGTATGTGTGCGTGCGTGCGTGTGTGTGCATGCATTATGCATCTGTGAGTGTGTGGAGGCCAACAGTTGATGTCAGGCATTTTCCTCCATCTGTTCCACCTTGCTAGCTCAGTGATTGTCTAGATGGACTGGCCAATGAGCTGAGGACCCTGAGTCTCTGCTCCCCACCGTGCAGGCACTGTTGGTTGCACATATACAATCATACTCTAGGGTTATGTCCGCCACCACATTCAACTTTTTCTATGGGTGCTGGGGATCCAAACTGAAGTCCTTATGCTTGCACCTCAGGCACTTACCAAATGAGCCACCTCCCCAGTCTAGGCTGGGTCTTCTTTATCTGAAATACTTGGTAACTACATTTTGATGCTTTAGATTTTGGAATGTGTGTACTGACTTTACCAGTTGAATAGCCCTGATAAAGAACCATTTTGAGCATAAATATGATACTCAAAGCTTTCAGATTTGGGATATTTAGATCACAGATGTTCACTACCCATTATAATAACGAAAATTTTCTGGAACATTTGTTTTAAAAATACCAAGCTAACCAGGCAGTGGTGGTGCACACCTTTAATCCCAGCACTCAGGAGGCAGAGACAGGTGGATCTCTGTGAGTTCGAGGCCAGTCTGGTCTACAGAGTGAGTTCCAGGACAGACTTCAAAGCTACAGAGAAACCCTGTCTCGAAAAACCAAAAAAAAAAAAAAAAAAAAAGCTACATTGTGTTAATTCACTACATGTAGTACTTTTGAAATAAGTAGGTAATCTTGTGATTCCTATTTTATAGATAGAGGGGACATCTGAGAAACTTTGTTAGGATACCACATGATTCATCTACAAGAAGGCCTGCTCCTAAACCATTATGTTACCTGTCTACAAAATAATACAGGTTATCTGTTATTCTGTAAGAATAGAACCATGAAAATGTAGTATAAGTCAATGTAAAGTTAACATTTCTAAAACTGTAAAGAATATAATTTTTATATTTTTTGCATTCTTTTTTTGAGGCAGGATCTGGCCCATTGCCCAGTCTGCCCTTAAACTTAAACTCTTCTGCCTCTGCCACCTGTAATTACAGGCATGGACCTCCAAAAGTGATTGCCTTGCTTTTTAGAGGGTGTAAGAACTTGGCAGCTGTTGAGAAGAGTTTGGAAGATTGGACAAACACGGGGGCGGAGGGGGAATCATTGCAGAGAAGGAGGGAAGACTTGATGCTAGAGACTGTATTTGTAAGAACTCAGTTCTGAGGAAACACCCAGGAAAGGATGGTAAAGGCCACTATCATGGCTGTTCCTGCCACTGTATAACTACATAATACTTGATGACTTTTAGGAGTAAGAGAAAGGGAGTGACATAGCTAAGGTTATAGCAAGTCATTATCAGAAGCAGGAAAGAGCCCTGGTTCCATTCATCATGCTTCTTAATGAAGCCATGGAGATCCAACCATATTCAGAGATGCCTAAGAAAAGAATTAGTGTATAAGTGGATCCCACAGTAGTGATCACTCTAAGACACTGTGGGCTTTGACATGGCTCAGTGGACACGAGTGCTTGTTGTACAAGCACTCACTTGCTTCATGAGCACCATGTAAATTGGATGAGCTGTGTGTATACTTTAACCCCAGCGATATTACAGTCAGAGATAGGAGGGTCACAGAGGCTTGCTGGCCGTTAGCCGAGGTCCAGATTCCAAGAGAGTCCCGTCTCAAAGGAATAAGGTGGAATAATAGAGGACACCAGACATCTTTATCTGGCCTCTGGCCTCCACATATGTGTGCACCTATATGCACACATGTGATGGGGGAAGAAAAATATTGTATTCATGTATGCTTCTACCTCTGTTTGAAACATTGTTTATGTATCAATATATATATTTACCATACTGCAATGTACATTACTACCTCCGATTAAGATACTTATACATTATCTATATTTGAAAGTCATCATCCTCATTTATTGCACAGTTGTTTATTATCTTAGTCTTTAAGTTAGATAGGTATTGAGAATTATAGATCAGTAGTCATCTATGTTTGTTATATTTATGATTAGACTAATCAGGTTCTTTAGATACATAGAGATTATATTCAGTATAGATAGATAATCTTCAACCTCTTCAAGGAGCTGTAGAAAA
>PVIU01005789.1:0-84348 GCA_004026605.1 Ondatra zibethicus
GGTGCACAGCAAAGAGTGCCTTATTCAGAGTCTCTCACAGGCCCATGTTAGGAGGGTTGCTGAGACCATTCCTATGTTCAGAAGAAAGAAGAACAATCTTAGCATTAAATAGTGATGTCTGCCAGTGAAGAAAAGAACCATGGTGGCCGAGCTGCTTGGCTTTGTCCATCTAAACCTAGACTGATGAATTCTCGATTTCTGAGCGTGTTTAATTTGAGAACACAGGAGGGATACAGATGCTTACAAAGCAGTTGACTTTGTTGGGAAATCTAAACAGACATTTCCTCCCAGGCACTGAGCTTCTCAGAACAGAAGGCCTTTGCCAACTGTCCCAGTTTGCTGTCTATAGCTGAGATAAACAGCATGACCCAAAGCAACCTGGGAATAAAAGGGTTTGTTTCATCCTATAGCTCACAGTCTATCACAGAGGGAAGTCAGGGCAGGAACCCGGAGCAGGAACTGAAAAAGATCATGAAGGAGTGCTGCTTACTGGCTTTCTCCTCTTGGCTTGCTCAGCCTACTTTCTTATACACTCAAGATCACCAGGTGTTGACAGAGGTTTCTGTCCTGCCTGGTCCTGCAGCCGTTCAGTCCCAAAGAAACACACAGAGGTCTACACTAATCATAAACTGGTTGGCCTACTAGCTCAGGCTTCTTATTAACTCTTATATCTTACATTAACCCATAATTCTTGTCTGTGTCAGCCATGTGACTTGGTACCTTTATTCAGCGAGGCATTCTCCTCTTGCTTCCTCTGTGTCTGGGTGATGACTGCAGACTAAACCTTTTCTCTTCCCAGAATTCTATGGTTCTGGCCATCCTACCTATTCTTCCTGCCTGGCTAATGGCCAATCAGCATTTTATTAAACCAGTACAACTGACAAAACTTTACAGGGTACAAGACCATTGTCTCACAGCAACCAGGCCAGGCACGAGACCAGCAACAGTAGGCTGGGCCTCCAACATCAATCACTAGTCAAGAAAATGCACCACAGGCTTGCCCACAGGCCAATGTTATCTAGGCAGTTCCTCAGTTAAGATTTCTTCTTTCCTTTGGGCTGAAGAGATGGCACAGAGGTTAAGAGTATTGGCTACTCTTCCAGAGGTCCTGAGTTCAATTCCCATCAACCACATGGTAGATCACAAACATCTGTAATGAGATCTGGTGCCCTCTTCCAGCAAGCAGGCAAACAAGAGGACAGAACACTGTATATATAATAAATAAATATTTGAAAAGGAAAGATTTCCTTGTCCCAGATGATGATGGCTTTTGCCAAGTTGACAAAAAACAGTGCACTAATCTGATGAACAAGTAAGATATAAACAAGCTTCATGCCCCAGCCTGTGCACCAAGTGAGACAGTCTCCCATAATCCAGCATCATGATGCAGCCTGTGCACCAAGTGAGACAGTCTCCCATAATCTAGCATCATGATGCTTGGACTCTACTGAACCCACCAGGCAGACCAGGCTTCATCAGTCAGTGCCCAGACTCCTAGGTCTATCACAGGCAAACTCAGTTCCAAAGAAAGTAAATAACCAAGCAGGTCATTAGGAAGCCTACGTATGTGCAGATATGTAGTTCTGCCCCGTTCTGCTGTTAACTTGGCCAACAGGCGGAGGCTCTTTATAGCAATGGAGAGAAAAATGGCAAAATTGAAGCTGTGTTAGTTACACCAAGGGCTGCTGGGGTGGGAGTTCCTGCTAACAGACCGCTGCCACCCCTGGCCTGCAGTGGCTCCCCAGCTGCTTGAGCTGCCTTTCTAGAAGTCACCCGAAGACAGGTTAACTGTCCCCAGCATCTGCTGTACCACAGAACTATCCCCTGGCCTGGATGGGAGCAAGGCATTCCCCTGGCGGCCCGGAAAACCAAGAGCTTGCCTTAACTGGAGCAAAACTAGGCAATGAGTCTATGCATTTCCCTCCTTGGGGCTTTCCCACCCATGCTTGGTGACCTCAGGGCAACCCGGGTCTGAAACTCATTTACTCTCACATGTCAATGACCCAAATGTGCTCTCCAGGTTAAGTTCTGCAGAAAGGGGGTGATGTTCAACGGTGGGATTCTAGGTTCAGCAACCCTTGTTTGAGGGCAGTGCATCACACTCTTAGAAGACTTTTTTCTTTGCCCAAAATTAAGTTTCCTATCCAGGCAAGGCTAGAACTCCCCACCCACCCCCCACCCCCCACCCCCGCCTCCATGTTCTAATGGAAGCCAGGTCCACAGCTCCAAGGTGGTTCTAATGGCTCTCATGGCTGCTCTCGAGCGCACTAAGCCTCTGATATCCTCTAGCTCCTTTCAAATAGAATCCAACCCCAAATGGTTTGGAGCTCGTGGGAAAATAAGAGTTGGAAGTGCCTATAATGGAGAATTAATTTGCCCAGGGTGAGGCTGACTCCAAGTATCCATTTGGGAAAGTTGCCTGGATATTTTCATTAATCCTACCTTCCCTCTGTCCACCTTCCTGCCATCAACTGGAAATAACATTTCACTGGGTGAGTTTTTCATTTTTACAAGACCGTGTTCTTTCACTAAAACTTATTTATCTAGCAGAGCCCTGATGTGATGTAATTTGAGAAGGACAACACCGAGCTGGTGTAATTATTTCTTAATATTTAAAAGCTCCCTTGGTTAATGTGTTTTCGGAGACAAGCTGTTAAATCATTAGGGATGGTGTTTTGCAGCCTTTTTCTAAGCAGCAGCTAATGTGGGCTTGAGCTGTTGGGCCAGGGGACCACCCTCGCTCTGCTCCCCATTAGCATGCTGGTAACGAGCAGGCCACTTTGACAGGTCTTACTGCCAGACTCATGTCCGACAGATGTGATGATAATTGAAAACTTTTATTTAAAAAGGAAAAGTCAGGGAAGTTTGAGGTGTGCTGTACAAGCTGGAAAAGGAGAGGAAGCCTCTGGAAGCTTGTGCCCATAGAGAGCTCCTTCGGATGGTGGTGGGAGACATCGGGTTAGAAGAACAGGATTGAAATGATTTACCTACGGGACTCCAAGCCGACACATCCCAGAGACGCTTGCACGTCGGCGTTTATTGCTGTTCACAGAGCTGAGTTATAGAGCCCACCTCGGTGTTCAGCAACAGAGGGGGGCAGAAGGGAGATGCGGTACATACACGAAGGGATATTTTCCAGCCATAAATAAGAATGAAATTATGTCATTTGCAGGAAAAATGGTGCCACTAGAGACCATCATATTAAGTGAATTAAGTTTGTTTCTAGCAAATATCTTGTTCTTTCTCATTTGTGGTTGCTAGAGTTTATGGGATATATAAAACTATGTGTGTATATGGGACATGAGTGAGGAAGTGGAATGATGGGGGTGGAAGATGACAGGCAGGGGGGAGGAGCAAATGAGGGAGGAGGGGTGGATAGGCCCAGAGCTACTATTTACTTGTATGAAAGCATCCTCGTGTGCGATGAACATGCACAGTGAGTATGTTTTATATACTAAACTATTATTGTGTGACTCTCTAGACTAGGACCCAGGGTAATGGTCCACACAGTTCTTAATGGCAGAACATCCGTGTTCCCATTTTGTGGACTGCTCTAACAAGTTACCACAGACTGTGGCTTAGGCCACTCTTCTTGTCAAAGTCCTGGGTGTGCGGTACCAGCGAGGCAGGTCTCAAATCCTCTCTAATAGGCAGTCACCATCTTGTCCTTACATGGCAGAAAGTTCTGGTGCCTTTTGTCCTCCTCATAAGGGCTCCGATTCTATCAGGAGGGCTCCATCTCCCAACCTATTCCGAACTAAATGACCTCCCAAAGGCCGTACTCCTAGTACTGTTGTGTTGAGGACTGGGGCTTCTCCATATGGCTCTGCCGGGCAGGTAGAGTGCAATCCGGATAAATCACATGATTCTGGACCGTGGGGGAGGGGGTGCAGGCTAGCTACTGGTGGCTCTAGCAGAATCACCATGGAATGGGTTGTTAGGTGGTTTGCTTTCTGTTCCCGCTCCCCCCAACACGACGCTTCTTTAGTTGGCGGGCGAGCCAGCGGAAGAATGAGAACTAGAGGAGCCAAGGATTCAGGTCAAGGTGCTCACTGAAGGATCGCCACCGTGGATGACGTTCATGGTCCAGCTGGACAAGTCTATGGATGGAAATGAGAGTCACCCACGAAGACAGGAGTGTAATCTCGTGTTTCTAAGTCACAGCTGCACTGTGCTGCCCCATGTGAGGGTCATCTGGTGACCTTTGAGCCAAGAGTCATGGTGCTAAGGGACTGGTACAGAGGAAGAACACAAGAGTCACCAGCCTGGAAAAGACATTGACCTTGTCATAAACACCACCAGCCTTTTTAGAAAACTTTAAGCTGTTGCATGGGGCAATATCAAAATTGGTTCCCAACCCCAGAGCCTATAAGTGGGCAGATATTTCAACTCTAATTCAGCATATTATTCAGATCAGAATAGAGTGAGCTGTAATTAGCGGACCTCAGACGTGGGCGTTTCCGGAACTGCACATCAGAAGCTTCCCGGGTGGGGAGAAGAAGCTCAACCTGGCTTTTACTGCCCAAGGTGCTCTTCTCAGCCATGTTCCCAGCAGCCCGCATCTCCATGCCCTCATCCTGGCAACTACCAAGAAGAACAGTGACGTCTGCTGAGCGAGCGCTCTCTCTCTCACCTCCTCTCTGACGGACCCGTTATTTTGTTGTCTTAGTGGCACCGTAATGCAGCCCCCTCTGCATGAGCCAATGACAGTGACACACTTACGATGTTCTTCTAAGAGATCCACCAATATGCAAAGAGAAAGAACCCTCTTAAAGCAAAACACACACACACGCAGCAAGTTTAAAAATGTGTAGTTTATCTTCTCTTTACCTCATCTTTGAGATGTAATTGTGACTCCGCAGATGAACTCACCAGAAGTTACTGGGAAGGGGGAGGACTTGGGCAGGTGGGTGTATTAATGTTGAGCACCTGAGAGTTTGAAGCCTATCACTGTAGGGGATTTTCCTCCGAGGCAGGTATCTGGGAAGAGAAGAAAATAATTTGGATAAGGAGAGGTGACCACTTGAAGGTCAAATGGCTATGGCACTGGGTTACCAAACAGAAACCCCCTTAGGTCTCTTATCTCAGGTTCACTTTCCAAAGAAGGCCAAGGACTGTGGCATGAACAGAAACACTCCACAGTCTCAGTGCTCTGGGTGTTTGGGAACCCTCCATTGATGTATTGGTCAGCGATGCAAACTGGGAATTTGAATGCAGACAGGGCAAAGGCCCAGTCTCTCCACGAAGGTGTGTAAGCTGTGAGAAAGCTCCCAGGCCCCTTCAGCATTTCTAAGAAACAGAAAAGACAAAGGTGTGGGGGTGGCTCACTTCTGCCAGCTCTGCGGGGTGTGGTCCTTGTGGGGTAGAGCATGGCAGCAAAGCTTCAAGGCAACACTATATGAATTTAACTCCACGGCCACCAGGATTTGCATATTTCTAACTCACTTTCCCATAGAGAAAACGTATATAGTAAACATTCAATCTATGGGACTCAATGGGTAAAGTGCTTGCTATGTAAGAGTGAAGATCAGAGTTTAGTTTCCAGAATGCATGTAAAACTGGGTACATATCTGTGAGGCCAGCAGTCCTGCTAAGCGGTGGGAATTGGAGGTGGGAAAGTCCTCAGAAGCTCATGGGCCATCTAGGCGCTCTCTCTCACACACACGGACACACACACGTGGACGCACACACACGGACGCACACACACGGATGCACACACACGGACACACACCCATGTTCGCACAAGAGATTATCTCAAAGAAGGTGGAAGGTGAGGACCAACGCCCCCAGGCTGCCCTCTGGCCACTGTATACCTTCCATTGTATACACAAGCCTGCATGGCACTCATAAATGAACATGTACACACACCACCACCACCACACAAAGATAAAAAACAATTAAAAATATCATTCCAATCCACTATTGCAGCTCTATGAAGCTAAATATCCACAATGATTTTTAGACTATTTGATACTAGAAAACCCCCTTACCAGTTAGCCAGCCCCCCATCTTGACACCCAAGAACTGATAATTGAAAATGAGTTTGGCTTTCTCCATAAAGACAGGCCTTCTCATACCAGGGAAAACGCAAATATTCATCTCCTGATGGGCAGATCCATATCCCGTTTTAAGAATGTAGGGGTTTTTTGTTGTTGTTGTTTTGTTTGGGGTGGAGTGGGGGTGGGGTTCAAGATAGGATTTCTCTGTGTAGCTTTGGAACCTGTCCAGGAACTCTCTCTGTAGACCAGGCTGGGCTTGAACTCACAGAGATCCACCTGCCTCTGCTTCCCAAGTGCTGGGATTAAAGGCGTGCGCCGCCACTGCCCAGCTAGAGTGCAGTTTTATGGTGGGGGGATTGCTGAAGCTTTGCTAGCCAGGCAGCACACCTCTTTATAGCCGTGACCTGGAAAAAGAGTATTTCCAATGTATTTGTAACTTGCAATGCTTTTGATCAGATTTGAAAGAACTTAAAGTTAGTGTGGATTCTCAGTTTGTGAGCAATGTGAGCCTTCCAGTCTGGGGGAGACTGAGAATGAAGAGGGCCCAGCTGTCTAGTTTTCCATCTCCCATGATGCTTGGGAACGGGGAGAGCACCCACCTGTGGCTACTGGGGTACACCTGCAGCTCACAATCCACATCAATGCTCAGAAAAACTTAGCCCGGGGAAGAGAAGGTTTCAGAGAAATACAGTTAGTGTCTCCAAACTTTGGAGAGGAATTGTGGAAGAGGGCAGATAAGGGAGATAATTCTTATTGGTTGCTTCAGTTCCTTTTCCTATTGCAATGATAACACGCTCACTAAAGTGACTTCAAGGAAGAAGAGTGATTTTTGCTTTTTCTGGCTCCAAGTTCAAGCCTACAGTTGATTACGATGGGGAAATCAAGGGAGCAGGAGCTGGAGGCAGCTGGACACGCCACTCCCACGTCTGGAAGTAGGGAGTGACGGCCACATGCGGCTGCTCAGCTCCCTTTCCACACTTGCACAGTTCAGTATCCCAGTTAGGGAACAGGGATGCCCAAGGTGGTTGGCTCTCCCACCTCAATTAACAAGATATTTATCAAGATCACATGCCTAGAGGCCCTTTCCCCAGATGATTCCAGATTCTGTTAATTACCAAATAACACTATCTGTCAAACCGAGTGACTACCACCTCACAGGCACACTCCTAGGCATTTCCTCAGGCCTTATTTGTTCCTCAAAACAGCCTTAAGTGGCAGGTCATTTAGATTCAGAAACTAGAATGAAGACTGTGCATCTAGTGTTAAAGTGGCAAGGTTGGACTTAATCCTAAAGCAAGCTAGCATCTTAAAGCCCTCCTATCACCCGAGGTTATTTTAATAAGAACCCCTGGGTCATTAGACAGATATTACAAGGTAGTAGATTTTATAGCGGGAGAATTTCAAGAGGGGAGTCCAGAGAAGGGAGGGTCCACTCTGGGGTAATGGAGAGTGAGAGAACTGGTTTCTCTGGGAGTGACTGAATGTCACCTCCACATGGATCATCATTTCCCAACAGACTTCCTGCAGAACACCCTGAGTCACAGGACAGGGGAAGAATGTGAGGGTGATGCTGAAGTGGGATCTGTAGTTGAGTGCGTTCTCTCAATGGGAGGCTGCGGCATGCCTATCGCCACACAACTAACTTCCCTGCGGAACCCCCCGAGCCATGAATCTACCAAGTGCAGAACTGATCTCAACCTTGGAACTTGCTCTTCCTGGAGTATCCTCAGGGACCAAGATTCCAAAGAATGATGAGCCTAGGAAGGCCTGCTGTGGAGCATGTCAACCTCTGGGAGGCTTGGGTCAGACTTTTCTAAACATGGCCTTCACTTACCCCTATATTCATTCGTTTCCCGAGCAAGAAGGCTGAGGATTTCCCAGGTACCAAACCTAGCAAGACACTAAGCAAGCAAAGATAAATGAGGTCTGACCTCTCATCTCTCCTCCCTACCTTGGTCAGGACATCCCCCTGCCTCCTCACCTTGCTGGTATCTCTCCCACTAGCTGCTCTTTTCTGTCCCAGACACCCCAGTGTTCTCAGGTCCTGCATGACTGTGCTTGTCTCCCCCACAGCCTTCCTTCCTCCTAATAATAATATTTTATACTAGTACTATACCTTGTAACATGTATCGCCACCCAGCACCCAGTGGGACTAAGTTTATTGTATTAGTCTGTTTAGTTGTCAGTTTGTCTTGTATTAGCTAGTCACTGTTGTGACAGAATGCCTGACAGAAGCAACTTCCGGGGGTGGGGAGTAAGAGCTTGTTTTGGTTTATAGTTTGTGATAGAGTCCATCCAGTCAGAGAAGCGCGGGGGCAAAAGGAGCTTTAGATTGTGGGGGAGGCACATGAGATGGCGGCTCACATGCTGCCTGTGTACGGTTACATAGTGTCAGCCTGTGTACGGTTACATGGTGTCCATCTGTGTATGGTTACATAGTGTCCATCTGTGTATGGTTACATAGTGTCCATATATGTATAGTTACAGAGTGTCCATCTGTGTACGGTTACATAGTGCCAGTCTGTGTATAGTTACAGAGTGTCCATCTATGTACAGTTACATATGTCCATCTGTGTATGGTTACATAGTATTCATCTGCGTATGTCTACAGAGTGTACATCTGTGTACAGTTACGTAGTGTCCATATATGTATAGTTATATAGTGTCCATCTATGTATGGTTACATAGTGTCCATTTGTGTATGGTTACATAGTGTCCATTTGTGTATGGTTACATAGTGTCCATCTATGTATGATTACATAGTATCTATCTCTGTATGGTTATATAGTGTCCATATGTGCATGGTTACATAGTGTCCATCTGTGTACAGTTACATAGTGTCCATCAGTGTATGCTTACATAGTATCCATCTATGTATGGTTACATAGAGTCCATACATTCACATAGAGTGACTTTTCATTTGATTTAGATGAGTAATGACCGAATGACGAAATGAAGCACAAGGTTCCTGCCCTGGTGGAGGAGGGTTTCCCAAGATCCCTGTGGGAAGAAAGCTACTGAGATCCATGGCCAGAGCTTTATTTTATCTAAACTGAATCTCAGATTCACCTTAAAATGTAGATAATGCCGCAGCTAGTGGGTTTAAACACTAGACAGATACCTTACTAAGGACAGCCTTATGTCTTGGAGCCATGGCTACACTTTAAACACAGTGTCCTTCACTCAAACCTAACTGAAGTCACCACATGAGGCCTGCAAGAGCTGAGCCTGACCCAGAGCACAATTAGGGTCTATTTATATTTTAATATCTCGAAGACCTGAGTCAGGTGGCATGGAGTTGAATCTAAATATGTCTAGATGCTACCCACTCAACGCTTCCAATTAAGTAGGGTAAAGTTCACCCTGGCCTCAGCATCACTTTTGCCTTTGTAGAGGAGCAAGGACACTTTCAGAGAGCAGTATCTTCTCCCCAGCCTAGGTGGTCCCATTCTTCCCCGCAGGTGCAGGCAGGGCACACTTTCCAGCGTGGTGGCACAGGAAGCCAGGCTGTCTGCTCCTCAGATATGCAAATGTAGTGGTTTGTACTGGAATTTTAATTTAAAACAGACTACATTTGGATACGGGAGAATTTAATTTTTTTCTTTGTTAAAGAAGGACTAAGCTGTGACTTGAGTTTCCAGGTCGACTCTTCAACCCTTAGCTCCCTGCTTAGATGTCTAGTGGCTGCTCTCACCACAGTCCTCCACACTGAGAAGGGTTTTGAGGCAAAGGTTTGCCCCAAACCCAGAAATAAACAACAAGCCTGATGTTGTCTGTACAGTTATAGAGTGGTCACATTTTGTTTCATGTGTGTGTGAGAGATGATTAAATGTGTGTGTTTGTTTGTTTGTGTGTGTGTGTGTGTGTGTGTGTGTGTGTGTAACGCCTGAAAGTGAATTAGAATAGTTAATATGGGTTTTGAACTTCTGCCAGTTGCTTCTATTTGCATTGCTGCATTTATCCATTTCCAAACATTAGAAGATCCATCTATCAGATTCTGTGTCAATCCGGCACATGGATAATTTGTAAAAAAAGCTTTCCTTCAAAATGTTCTGTGGTTTTTCTAATCTCGTAGCTTTTCTCCTTTTCTAATCACATAACCTTGAAGTCGAAAGACGCAGCCTGTGATAATCTGTGTACACTGCCTTCATTACTATCACAGACAATTCTGGAAAAAAAGGCAAAGAAAACACACACACAAAACACATACCCTGAACCTCCTTTCTGCCCTCACACATTCAAAGCTGCCTTTAAAGTCGTGTGCTTTCTCCCAGTTCAATCACACCCGCATTAGGCCGACTCATCAGACAGAAAAGTGGTCGGGAACATAAGGGATATTGACTTTAAAAATTTACTGGCGAGGCGTTCAGAGCCTGCAGGAATGTCAAAACTCCAACCTGCATTTTGATGTTTTTGCCTCCGGTTAGTCTTGACTGACATGCTTGGAGCACTTTAGTCTGTACTCGGGTATCCATTAACTGCCCTTGACTCAATGTTATCCAGGCCTTTGCAGGGTTTCAGTGGATTCTATGCCCCAAGGTGTAAGAAAAGCTCATGCCCGGTTTTAAGGGATCACATTGGCTATTCCTGGCTTCATTAGGGGGGCATTGTTTGATCCTAAATAATGAGAGCCTGTTAATTATTATTCTGATAATTGGGCCTCATGTGGGAGCATGGCAGGCAGGCAAGAGGTGTTTGAAAAGGAAGCAAGTTGGAGAAAGGAGAAAGAAATGTCAAGGTTGAGGCGTCTTTGAGAGGAGTTTGTTTATATGCAAAGCATTTTCACCTAAGTGGGGACCAAAGGGGCTGGGGCAGGTGTAAGGCTGTACTTACTTCAGCTAGGGTGGGTTGCAAAATTACTACTCTGCACTAACTGCTCACCAAGGCTCACCCATCCCTTGACTGAACCTGTAATCCACACAGGGAGAAAGAGGAATTGGTTTCTTTAGGTGGGGAGAGAGATCACACTGGGAGCAGGAAGCTGGGTGTCTGCCCCTGCTCACCGAAGAAAAGAGCACTTGCTTGCTCTGCACACTCCTGGTTTTACTGTTTTCTTTTCACCTATAATGTGACAACCAAGTCCACACAATGCAAGGTGATAACTCTGCTGCCTGCTCAGACACAAAAGATGACTGTCCAAGAACCACAAATACCAGGAGGGCCTGATGTGGCTGAGGGTAGACGGCTTTTGGGTAGATTGTGGCTACCAAGAAGTTTCCTTCAGGTGTCTTGGAGACACCACGGAAAATGTTGGCTTTTGAATGCTTGACAAATGGGAAGAACTTCTGTACTAAATCTGGACTGTCCTTCCTCAGTGAGTACTGCGTCAACACTTTTGTATTCATCTCTGTCTATTTGTTATGATGCCATGTAACTGTGAGAGAGAAATTCCATTCCACAGAATAGAATGTCTTCCTCCTGGGACCCATAGAAGAGCCCAGTGTCAGACCTGGAGAGATGGCTCAGCAGTTAAGAACACTGACTGCTCTTCCAGAGGACCCGGTTCAAGTCCCAGCACCCACATGGCAGCTCACAACCGTCTGTAACTCCAGGATCTGACACCCTCACACAGACACATGCAGGCAAAACACCAATGTACATAAAATAAAAATAAACAAATAAAAAAAGAAATAAAAAAGAGTCCAGTGGTCTTATCCAACTGAAGGAAGGATTGGGTTTTGACAAAGACCTCCATTAAAAGCAGGAAGGGAGTTTTGGGAAGGCAATCTGGCATTTGAAGCATTAACTGGGGTTTTTGTTAGACTTACTTAGACTCTGGGTACAGCTGGCCAGCTGAGATGAGAGCTGGCCTGCCTGTAGACCAGGTGACAGTGGCCGACAGGAAGAGAAGAGACAGAGGGAAGGTCCACACTCGTTTTGAGTCCCAGCACTATGTTCACCTGACTTTGCCTGCCTCTAAATCTCAGTCTTCCAATTAAACTGGAGAGACTATCAAAAGCGCATGTTCAAAACGGTTGAATACCCCGGAGCTCTGGACTTGCCTGAGTCTTCTTCATAGGCTCTGTGATTCTCTTTTGTAGGTGTGAATGTTCTTTGAGATGCACCATGGGCCGCAGCGCAGGAGGAAAGGGTGGGAGGGCCAGGGACACAGTATTGGGGAATTGAAGAGTTAGTGGCCAAAACAGGCTATCTTGTCTGTGATCTTTCAACTGTTCCTAACAGCTTCAGTACATCTCCTAGGTTCAGGCAAATGACAGTGAGCTGTACTAGAACATGGCTTGCTAAGTGCAGAGCCATCAGAGTACAGAACCATCTTGGATTCTGTGCACACTGAGGTCTGAAGGCCAGTGTTGGCCAACAGAGCCACACCACCAGCAACGAAGTAGAGAGGGTTTGATTTGACCCTTCTTTCATTCCGTGACCTCGAGCTGGGTCTGATTCTCCACTTGGGTGGTAGAGTGATTCTCTGCTTCAAACCTCCTAGGGACACTGAGAAGCAAGCACAGGTTAAGACTCGAATGCAATCTGTAAACACAGAATCCTCCGTGGTCGTACGGTTATGGTGTCTTTACCGGATAAACAAGGGCACTGGGAATTCACAGGCATCTCACTGTCTGTCTGCTTAGTTTTGCATTGCTGAGTGAGTGAGTCAGCCCCATTGAAACTTATATAAAGACAGAAGACATTTCTTCCACTGGTACCCACTCCCGGGAGTTTAGAAACAGGATGCAGCCCTATGGCCCACATGCACCTGCTTTTAGGCTTAGTGTAAATCATATAAGCTAATGATGGGCTGGTGCTAAGAGCAATGAGTCTGTTAATTGCCCAGGGTCTGGCTTGTATCAGCAAGCACCCTGAAGTCAACTCTCACTTCCCTTTGAAAAAGATCCTTGATGAATTTTGCAAACACTGTGTCACCTCTTAAAATGCCAAGTTCTGGTTTCATTTATTCTTCCTCCTTCCTCATGCCTGAGCAGCCTCAAAGGACAGTGAGCCCTGCATTCCCAGGATTACTGGAGAGGTGTGCTCATATCCAAGACCAAATTATATAGATTTATTTGCGTGGTTCTCCAAGTCCTTGCCATTCCCACTGGAAGAAACTCTCAAGTCTTTTTCTCCCGTTTTCTGACCACATCGCTGGCTGACTGACAGTTTTCTATAAAGTGCCATTCCCTTTAAATGATCACAGTCTGTCTGGGGGTTGCAATTTGTTAAATTAGGTACATGATGTATGATCACGGACTGTGGGCCAGAGACACTCCTGCATGAAGACATGCTTTAAAAGAAGGAATAAAGCTTAATCTACTTCCCTCCTCAATGCAGGAAATCTTCTTTCTATTGACCAGTTTATAGCGATGGTGACAGTCACTAGGGCATATGATTGCCAAGTTCCTTGGTGCCTTTGAACTTGGACCTATATTTCTGCGTCAGTGACTATGACTCAGAGCAGCTGCTCTGTTCTCATGGCTGAGAGTTTCTGCTTCATGGATAAACCCAGCGTACTGGACCTTGTAGCAAACGCATTTCTGTGTCTCTTGCTCCCTCTTGACATAGTTAAGGAATGCTTCCTTTGTCCTTTAGACTCAGGGTCTCCCATTGGGCACAGCTCAGCACCTCACTCGGCTTCCATTGCAGCGTTCCCCTGGAAGGCAATCTTCCCCTTATCCTGCTCATCAAGAATGAGGAAGAGAAGGAATACAGACTTTTCCAAAGCCAGAATTACCCATGATTAAAGTATGGAATGATGGATTGAGAAAGAAAGCTAATACCTACACCCAGCATTTCAGCTAAACCAGAATGAGGGATGAGCCATCTGCAAAGCAATTGGTAACATCCTCCAAGCCCTGCTCAGCCACCTGCCGGGCCTCTTTCTACAAACTATCTATGGTAACACCAGCCTTCTGGGTAAAGTGTCCCCTCCAAAAAGTCCTCCTCCTCTAGCCCACTTTGCATCCCAAGGAAAAGTGGTCAGGCTGGTTTCTGAAGCAAACACCCATCCCAGATCTCTTAGGTCACTATGGTTTGAATTCTCTGCAGCAGTAAGTTCCTCTTTCGCTACAGAAAACTAGGAGTCGTGTCCCCAAAGGAACTGTTTTCTGGCCTGAGATGTAACCCTTTCTTTTGATAGTCAGCAAGGGCCTCTGGGAGCCTGATTTGACCCAGGCAGCAGTAGCAGCTGCAGAGAGGTGTGCATGGGCTAGCGGCTTTATCAAGAATCCCTTTTCATTTTTCTTGTCACTGTTCCGGTGGATAAGATTTAACAAGCAGTCAGCCACCCTGCGCTATCCACTCAGCTTCAGGGTATACCTTATCATCTTAAAAGACACATTTTTATCCCGCTACCTGGGTCCAAGTGATTTTCCAAAACTTCTGTGACTTTGCAAACACATCTGTCTGGGACTAGGAAGAGGACCATGGGCTCATACGGTGACATTGCATTAGCCAGGACAGACCACAGGAACAACAACTGCTAAACCAACACATGTGACCTTAGGTTCCATTTGTGGTAACTTGACAGTCTGTGGGATAGCTCAGACTACTTCTGGAGAATCTTCTAACATCTAACTTCCTCAAAAACTGGGCCTGAATATACAAATGGTGTCATTAAATCAGCAAATACTTCATATCAAGCCAGAAGACACAAAACCTTGTCCTGGATTCTGGAAATAGGATGGCCAGACGACAGAGATCTGTGGCCTTTCTGGGCTCTAGTCATCTAGAAGGGAAGAAAGGAATAATTAATAACTGGCATACAGCTGAAGGGAAAATGTCTAACAACAAATAACCAAATTTAAGCTTTTCTTTTTCTCAAATAGATTAATTATTCCAAGTTCCACTGTTGGACATTTTTTTATGCCATCTCTATTGATTCCTTTTTATTGAGACTCTGAAAAGGGCCAAGTCACAGTCTCTAAAGAGATTAATTGAGTTGTAAGGGTTTTAGTCTCCTACAGAAACAAGCGGGTCACCTCTGCTTCCCCATACACCTGTTAAACAATACTTGAGAAGCAGGAGGAGGTAGGAGCATTTACCCCCCAAGAGTTTTGTGTGCCTGTGTGTGCACAAGTATAGTGTCTAGTGCTGATTGTTTGGACATCCTGGACCAAAGCAGTCATTTCTACATAGTTTCTACATCGTAACCAGTATTGTGTTCTGTTAAACAATGCCTAAGAAGCAGGAGGAGGTATGAGTATCTACCTCCCAAGAGTTTTGTGTGCACAAGTGCACAATGCTGTGTTGTGTGTGCGACTTGCTTGTGCACACACATGTATGCACTGTGATTGAGGAATTGGTTTTCACATCTTACATGAAAAGCAGAAAGCTCAAAGGGGATCCGTTGTACCCCACATCCTGAGTGCATCCTGGTCTCCCCCTTGGAGGCCAGGCACACGAGTCCTCAATTCTTCAATTTCCAGGGGAGTTTGGTTTTAGGGATATGCCTAGGAATGTTATGAGAGAGTTTCTGGTGTGAGCCATCTGTGTGGCGTTAGGTACACCACACAGTGACTAGTGACTTCCTCTCTTGAATCTCTGTGACCATTTGGCGTGATTATCTCTCAAGTTTCCTATAGGCCTCATTTCCATCCCAGCTCCAGAAGCTGATAAAGGCAATGGGAAGAGGGGTAGGACAAGGATGGGGTGTTGGTGACAGTGCAGGGGCTATGGGAAAAGAGGCGTGTTTTGCTTGGCTGTTCACACACTTATTATGCATTTCCCATAATAGGAAACAAGTCAAGCTTCCTTCGACAGCAGAAGCCTTTACACTCATCTTGAGCCAGCGAGAAGCGGTGGCTCCAACCCTGCTAGTGCACATGTCTACTTTACAAATAAAATGTTGGACACAGAACAAAATGATCTGAATTTTTATAATATGAATGCTGCCACGGCTCAGAACCATCACATTCTTAAGGCTGCATCTTCAGCATAGAGAGAAAAAAGGTATAGTGGCCACTGCTGATCATTTGGGCAGCCCAGACCAAAGCAGTCATTTCTATATAGTTTCTACATCGTGACCAATTTGTTAAGTTGGCCAATTAAAATTGAAAAATAAAACAAATCTTTTTCAGAGGAAACTGCTGGACTTCACAGCCCTGGTAAACAGTTTCTGGTTTGACTGTGCCCCTTTGAGAAGAAGGGTTGGGTCCTGGGACATTCCAGCCACACCTTCGGTCTCTCCTCGCTTCTCGTCCTCTAACTGTGCTCCAGCCACTGGAGTTCCAACCTCCTCTTCCTGGTCACTGCCCAGTTCTCAGCTGTACCAGAGCCATCCCAGCTCAAAGATTGGGCCCATATATCTGTCCATTCCCCACACTTACAGAACTCAGTCTTAGACAGCACAGAGACAATTTCTGTTTGTCATCTCGCCCACCAGCAAGCAGATGCCCTGCTCATCACTAGCTGGATTTTCTGTCATAACACCATTAGAAGTATATTATGTCTAAAGCAGAATTCTGTCTCTCCAGTGAGGAATTCTTTCTTTGTCTACTTCACTCTCAGCTCCCCCTTCAGGGTCTTCAACTCCTTCCTTTATTCCCACATCTAACCCAGGGCTAAGATTTCCAGCCTCACTTGGGAAAAATCTCTCCTATAAATGACCTAGTCATATGAGCTACGACACCCTATATGTAAAGAAAACTCCACATTCCTACTCCTTCCCCAAGCACTCAGCTCAAACCCTCCCTCCTGGTTTGTCCCACCCTCCATCAGTGTCATCTGCTAAAGTAATTTTTCTTGTTCATTCTGCCCCTCCTCTCACTATCTCTTTATACTGCCTTATCTATTTTATGGTATCCTTGGCTATTTTTTCTTTTAAAAATTTTTATTTTCACATTTAGTTATTTGTGTGTGTGACAGTATGTGTGTGACAGTTGTGTTTGTGATAGTGTGTCACAGTGTGTGTCACAGTGTATGTCACATTGCATGTGTGTGCACATATGTGTGTGAGACAGTGTGCATGTGTCACAGTGTGTGCATGTGTGTGCACGCACACACTCATGTGCGTGTGTGTGTGCGCGCGCACTCATGTGTGCATGTGGACATGAGATGACAACTGTTAAGAGTCACTTCTCTTCTTCCACCATGTGAGTCCTGGGAATCAAACACGGGTCCTCAGGCTTGGGAGAAAGCAACTTTATCCACTGAGTCATCTTGCTGGTCCCTTCTTCTTATTATAGTTTGTCTCTCTGGTTACGGTTCCCTAAAGAGTGCAGGCTCTCTATAAGGAGGAATATAAATGCTTTACTTACTAGAACAGAACCCCACATGAGTGACCCACGGACTAATACTTGGGACGAAGTCATGGGTGAATAAGATAAACACAGCAACAGAGGGGAGTTGCTTGCTCAAGGTTACAGTTTGCAAAGGGCAGAACCAGGCCCAGGCCCTTAATACTACTCCAAAATGCCATAAAAGTTTTATTCCTTTTCTTCTCTGTCAGCTCTCCCCATTTATCCTGGTCTCTCCACCCCATGTTCTTCAGAAATACAAACATCAGACAAGTAAACTCTTGTAGGATTGCAGACTTCTTTACCAGGTTGGCTGAAGATGGACACTTGGTTACCCCAAATGATGACTCTCAAATTTTAATGAGCAATAAAATCACTAAGGAGGAAGATCTGGAAAGCTAGTTCAGAGGACAGTGGGACAGCGCCCCTGGCTCCCTAGATGATGCACGCTGGGGAGGTGGCGCCTCCTTGAAGAATTGGACAAGCCTCCACTCACAGGTGCATTGAGTGAGCAGTCCACAAAGCTATGACCCACACATTTCCTCCTGGCAGACCTCCAAGTAGATTAGCAGGCAAGACTCCTTTCTAGTCAGGCTTTGCGAAAGAAAATTACAGAGTTACAGAATGGCTACATGATGCTGTCCGAGATGCCTGGCGTATGCAGCAGAGATGAGATGTAGCCAGTGGCTTCTGAATCCGAGTCCAACATCTCTAATCACAGAACTACCACAAAAGCCCACTGTCATGCTGTGCCGTTGACAGTAGGAAGCATAGAAATAGGTAAATACATCTCAGCAAAGGAGAACAGCTATGAAGGATAGTGGAGGAGGGAGAAACACCTATGTAATCACAAATGAAGCAATTTTATAGTAGGTCAGAATGCATGCTATGGAGGGGGAAGAGAGTTAGAGATGGGGAGGGGCGCAGAGGAGCAGGAGGGGAAGGAAGAGAGAAGGGAGAGAGGAAAGGAAAAAAAAGGAGAATAAAACTTTAAAAAATAACCAGATTTGAGGTACTCTGTCTCTGGGCTAGTTTCCACACTCGGCTTCCCTTCCACTTCTGTTTTTCCTCTGTCCTGTCCTCCTTCATCGTCCTTCCCTTCCTCCCTGAGGTGATGGACCACACTGGGAAGGTGGTGCCACCTTGGACCACACTGGGAAGGCAGAGCCATCTTGGAGAGCTAAACCGAAAAGTGAAGAATAGATATACTTCCTTGGCTCAACATTCTTGAGTCCAGTCCCCTAGCAAGTGATCGCTATTGCTTGATAACGGTACGAGTATGAGTTTCTGTGGGCTACAGCATCACATCTCAAAACACAGCAAGGCCTCGTGCTTATTTTTCAGCCAGAGAGCTGAGTCACTCCCAATTCCCTCGGGTCTTGTGATTACAAACCAAGCCTCGCCCATGGAAGGCACTGCTGATGGCTCACAGCAGCTTCGCAACTGACTCTTTGGCCCTGCTGGTCAGGCTGCTGTTGGCTCTTGGTTAGGGCTAGCACGTGGACAAAGGCAGGTGCCACTGATGTGCCCAACTGCTGTAGCTGTCGACTCCGTGGATCTGATTCACAACACTAGAGAGACCATGATTTTGCTTGGGTTTGGTTTTCTTATCTGGGGGTTTTGTCACAGTCCCAATATTTCAGGAACAAATTCACTGATGGCTCCACAGGGGTTCTCTCCCATCCAAGCAGCCAGTGAGGTGCCTGGGCGTGACCACCTAACCCCAAGGCCACCTTGGCATAGACAACAATGGGTTTTCGATACGAACTCTGCCAATTCTGGGCCCTAAAGCAGCAAGGCTGGCACCTAGAGCAGAAAAGAAAAACGGATCAAATGTCAGCTGCGGCTGAGGAGGGGGAGCGCTCGATCAGGCCATGGATGGGAGGCTTTGCACTTGATGACAGCGACCCGCAGCTTTGCCCATTTCGTAGCTCTCGCTTCCCTAAAGTTTGTCACCTGTCCCTTCCTCCACATCAGACACCTCAGAGTAGGGAGGGTGAGGGAAAGAAACTCCTCGCCGATGATGTCAGAGGATGGAAGTGTCACAGACCTGGAGAAGGGAGCAGAGGAAAACAGCAGAACAAGACAGAGTTGTAAGTTTGGGCTGCTGGGCCTTGTATCTATCTCAGGCGAGCAGTGCTCAGCTTGTTCCGTACTGGGGAGCAGCACCCACTTAACACTCTCCAGCTCCCCTCCATGGGTCAGCCATGGAACCAAGGCAATGGGCTCTCATCGCTTGCCCTTGACCCAGCTCTGCCACCTGCTCGCTGTCCCATCTGCTAGGGAGGGCCTCCCGGAGCTACTGTTTAAAACGCAGGTATCCATAGAGAGCTCTGGGTAGCGAACTCAGATATGGGAAGGACTCAAACGTCCTTGGGAAAATCAGAATGATGGCCTGGGTGATCCCTAGGATCTCCCGTGGTTCTGACCAACCTCATGCTCCCAAGGGATCTGTGGTCCCGGGACTAGTCAGTGAACTTCATCTGCCAGACTCTGCTTTAACATATTCAGTTTGAAGGTCCTCTGAGGTCCCCAGCTTTCATTAGGTGCTTGGGAAAGACCACACAGAACTGGCCTCCCCTTGGTGACTGGGGGCGGGGTTTGCCCTGTGGGTCTGACTGTCAGTGTGAAGTGGGGGGAGCTCCAGGGAGGAGAATCAGTCAGCAATGAGCCCAGTGGCAGGCCAGCAGAGGCCACAGCGCGCACTCCCCAGTGCTGCCTCTGGATTCCTTCTCCATGTTGGAGGAGCAAGGCCTTGTTGTGATCTCAGGTTCTGTGTCTCCACCCTGCTGCTCCCAACAACAAAGGGGGACTTCTCAAGGAAACGCTACACCGGAGTTTAAAAGGAACAATAGAATTGGATTCGATTTGTTTAATTCTGAAATCAAGGTCACTAGAAAGTACTGTGGCTCTTATTTGTGTGGTTTGAGGGGAATATTTTTTTTTTTGGCAACATCTTTCTTTTCATTTGATGGTCCTGTCATCCCCAGAACTGTGTATGTTACTGATCCTGCCTGTATTCAAAGCCGTTATTAAGTGGACTCTTTTAGATTTTAGAGAAATGATAATGGTTCCAGAGATGACAGAACGTGGCAGCTGGTGACAAAAAAATGCCTTGATAAGACGACAACAGTAAATCAAACTACCGCCACTTTTCCGTTTCATGTTTGTTAATACCACCTCGCCTTTTGAAGTTTAAAGCAAGGTTCAAAAAAGCCAGGTGCTGAATCATAATATTAAAGCAAGCAAGGAGCTCCATGAAAGCGGGCAGATCTGAGAGGGAAGCAACAAACAGAGCTTTCAACTGCCTTTTGTCGGCCCTTCTGCAGATGTCACCAGCGGTTTCTCCCAGCAGAGAGTTCGGCTTGTAGCAGCGCCTCTGGCTGATTCCCGCGCTGCGTTTCAAGTGTCAATCAAAAAGGAAGGACGCAGCTTAGGTCCTGGTCATTGTCCTGTGAAAAGAGCCAAGCGTTTAACATTGATTTAGCTCCCTCAATATACAAAGCTCGAGCCAGCTTTGTGCATCGAAAGGGCCTTTGGCAAGGTTGCTTGTAGAGCAATTCCATCGCGTCCCACGCGCCTTGGCATAGCTGTCAGGCTGCGGTGTCTGGAGTCCCATGAAAAGTTGTTCAGGACTGACTGAGCAAACTGGGAAGAAAGAACATGTTGCCTCAAAGAGTGAGGTCTGTTGTGGCAAAGGCCTCTTTGCATCTCTTGGTCTAGAGGAACATTTGAAGTAATCACCATGAACACCCAGTGCCCTGAGCAGGGTGTCAGAGCAAGCTAGGATGGAAGCTGGAAAAGACCCCAGAACCCAGGGGACACTTGGTTCCCATGTATTCCTGCTTGCAGCTTGTGTGGCCTTTCAGGGCTGAGAGCTCAGGCCAGTTGGCTGTGCACCTCCCTTGTTTCCATTGCCTGGGAACAGGCACTAGCTTAGCCAGATCAAGGGGAAAATGATGGTCCGCTCAGGCTTAACTGAATGATCTTGCTGCTTCTCTGTGTATAATTCTTTGGCTGCCTCCTCATCTTCCTCTCCTCCTCTCCCCTCTCTTCTTCCTCTTCTTCTTCATAGTTCGTGTGTGTGCGTGTGTGTATGTGCGTGCGTGTGTGAGCACATGTGTGTATGTTTGTGTATACTGAGGGATGAATATGTGTGCATGAGCAAATGCATGAAGAAGCCATAGAGCAACCTTGGATAGCACTCCTTGGGAACTGCCCACCTTAATTTTTGAGACAGAATGCTTTGTTGAGACCTGGAACTCACCAATCAGGGTAGGCTAGAACCCCAAGGATCCCCACCACCACCCCTGCCTCCCCAATCTTGTAATTAGACTCATAGTCTGGGTCTTGCCCATTGTGTTTGATGCACTTACTCATCAGGTTCGATGTGAGTTTGGGAGATGGAACATCCCTGAGTCTTCAGGTTTGGGAAGTAAGGTCTTCCTGACTGCTGTATCCCCCCAGGTCCTCGCCACATTTTGCTCAGCTTTTGTGTTCCTACCCAATGACAGCTTTTTAGCTGCTTGTTCACAGCCTATCAGGCTGAAGCAATGTTCTTCAGATGTACCTCAACCCGATGATGGTTCAACATAACCATTTTCCTCCACATATAATGGTGGATGCCGTGCTTCAAGCATTGGATGTTAGTATTTCCACAGACCGCCATGAGCGGCCCATGGTCTCACACTGCTCTGCTGCTGGGCTGTGACGCTCTGGAGGTCAGCTGAGTTGGGTGTCTCGCCAGCTTAGAGTGTTGGTGTGTTTGTGTCTGTGTGTATAGATGTATGCAGGCCCCCATGTGCAAACGTGCACTTGGAGGCCAGAAGACAACCCACGCACCATTCCTCAGGTGCCATCTATCTTATTTGTTTTCTGAGACAAAGTCTCACTAGCCTGGCATTTGCCAAGGAGCTCCAGGGATCATCCTGCTGCAACCACTTTCCGTGTGGTTGGATTGGAGTTCCCGGATGATTTGGGGCTCATGACAGCACGTATCACTTTCTCTTTGAGTCCTAAGAATCGGGCCACCTAGTCTGCCTGCCCGCTTAGGGGCCACATGTCGAGATGGCCCATCCTCAGCACAGGAGTAACTTCTATTCCTCCATGAAGGATCTGACTCCAGTGAACTTCACACAAGTGAGGCATCAACCTTTGCTGTGTGAAACTACTGCTCCAGAGCCTTCCTCGTTGTGTTTGATAGACTTAGTTTGTTTGAAGTAGCCTGGTCTGGCTCTTCTCAGCACAGGGTGGTGTGGAAATCTTGGCTAGCCACAGAGAGTCTCCCAACAGCTGCACGAACCTGTGTAAATGCAATGCGATGATACATGGGGAACAAAACAACACAAAGTGGCTCATTGTCCATGTAGTAAAAGTCCTGGGTCCTCAGCAGTGAACTGCCTGTCCTGTGAGGGACCACCTCTTCTTTGATGCCCACCCACATCCCCAACTGCCCTGCCAGATCACCATATCGCCGCACCTGCCTGCCCACACCATGACTAGGAATTAGCTAAACCATCTGCCTCTTCCACTCTTGAACCCACATCAGTGAGTCTGACACAGGGACAATGTATCAACCTTGCCAGGGACTGCTAGTGCTGAATCGGAGTTCCCAGCCTCAGCTGCCCTGCGACACCAATTGGCAGTGCATGTCTTCTACCAGTGTCCTCTTCTGTCCTCTTCGGATGCCACGGTGCTCCCGAATGTCTCTCTCTCATCTCTAAGGATGCTTAGACATCCAAGGACAATCTATATGCCAGTCTTCAGACTCCTGCCATCTTGGACTTTGCTCTATCTGTTATTCTTGTTTGTTTCTAGAATATCTCTTTGGTGGCTCTGTGTACTCAGCCTATAAGCCAAGCATCCTTTGTATACTTTTGACTAAAGTGGTCCTACTCTCATACCATCCCTCTTCTCAGTCCCTCACTAGTTCTTCATCCACAAAAATTCACCTTCTGTCTTTTCTATTTAAACTGCTCTGGTGAAAGCCACCAAGACCTCCAAGTATATAGGAACCTGTAGTTTTTCACCTTCTGTATACCATGTAGAACCCTCAGCACTGCATTCTCTCCTGTTTTACCAAACTTGTTTCCCAGGATATCAATGTCCCCTTTCTTGCTACTGTTCCCTTGCTTCTCTTTCTCAATCCAATGTTTCATATTCCTGCTCCTTCAGACACATTCCCTCCTTGCAATGTGATCTTTCATTATCTAACTGGGACCATCTTCTTTCCCCACTGTGGAGAAGCACTGAGAAACTCAAAATTATCAACAGGAAGAGGGATGTGCTTGTACTTCCTGCAGCTCCATGGCGAGGCCTCAGTTTCCCCAGTGCTGAGTCTGAGCTCTCAGCCTCAGTTCTGAAGCAGACCTGACACATTTTGCCACACAGCTGGATTGCTACCAACTTTGATGGTGTTAGGTTTCTGTTCAGAGCTCCAGTAAATGGGGACTCTTAGGTCCGTGGCATCCCTTGTTCTGCCTGGTGGTTAGAGGAACGGGATGAGGGGCAGAGAAAGAGTTTGCATCTTGACCAAATGCAGCATGGGTTTCTAGGCTCAAACATATACCGAGAGATCAACTTTCAGGCAAGTCTACAGTAGATCAAACTAAATACCTCTTTAAACTCCTGTTCAGAGCATTTTCAGGATTCTCTTTCTTGCTCTATCCTTCTTTCTTACATCTTTCTACTGAAGAATTATTTATTTATTCTCAGCCATTTCAGCACCTGAAATTTAAGATCAGTTAGTGAATTTACAAGTTAGTGTTTTGTTCCAATTTGACTCTAAAATACCCCAGACAGGAGGCTTATTTCCTCTTCCTGATATCCCTATGTGCTCGTGCCCAGACACACACCTATATCAGGAGCAACGATGTGGTTTTAAGGACACTAGGGGGTCAGCTTCTCATTCTTCATCTCCTTGGTTTACCTGAAGTAACTGTTCAAGTGAGGGTGCTTTTTGACTACAATAACATCAACAATCGGTTGACCTTAAGCAAAGGTTACTTTCTGTCATGTGGATGGGTCTCATCTAACTAATCAAGTTGAAGTCCTTCAGGGAAAAGACAGAACTGGGGATCATAGGTCGGTTGGTAGAGTGCTTACCTTGAATGCATGAGGCCCCAACAGCTCCAAATGGAAAGAAGGAAGGGAGGGAGGGAAGGAAGGAGAGAGGGAAAGAGGGAAGAAGGGAGGGAGGAAGGGAGGGAAGGAGGGGGAAGAATAGGAAAAGACAGTCACTACATCTTCCTGGAGAAGCAATCCTAGCTGAACACTGCAGGGGTAGCCTCTTCCTGAGTTGCCAGCCTGTGCTATATACTTAGAACTTGGCAGCACACACCATCACACATGTCAATCCTCTCAAGCAAATGACATGGTTCTGTGCATATATTATTGCATATCATATGCATCTCTCCACGCGTGCATTCCTGTGCTTCCATCTCTCTAGAGAATCTCTCTGACACAGCTAGGCATCAGGATCTGCTCCAACGGGAAGGAAGGAGGCAGTGGGTTTTGGGGTGCAAAAAACAGGGGAACGAATTCAAAACATTTAAGGACCTTATAGGTAGGTGAATCACCGGGACATGAAATGGGTCTGAAGCACAATGTGGAGTAAAAGAATGTGTTTCCCTGGCAACAGATGAGGTGCGAACGCAGCCACTAGGCCAAGGAGGGTGTCAGAAGCAGGATGGCCCATAACTCCCGTTTGCATTTTACCAAGCCATGCAGGTTTGGATCTTAGATAAGGCCAGGAGGGGACGAAGGCAAGGACTCATGTGCCCATTTCACTGGTCGGGTGATAAGGACCCCCAGGTGACCACAAAGAGCATCACCTGAAAGACAAAGCGTGAGTCATGAGAGGCCGGATTCCTATCAAACTCTCCAATGCTCACCATTGACTGCATCACATCAGCTCTCGGCTTCCGTGGAAGACACTTGGCAGGTTAGAAGCTATATGGCCCAATGACATCCTGCATGAAGCTCTGGGCTTGAGGAATTGCTCCTGGGACGCCAAAAGGAAATGGCTTTGGAGGACACAGAGCCTATAGAGGGGCAGCTGAGCGGTGGCAACCGAAGTTACCCATCGGCACAAACAGCTGGGGAGCCATCTGTCTGGGAGAAGCTTCCTGCCCACGCCATGCCCCCTCCTCCTGCATCTGTGAGAGGCCTGGCGGCTGACAGAGGCGCTCTGCACAGAGGGAACAGAAGGGAACCCGCTGGCCCTTGGATAACCTTGGCCTCATTAGCATTGAACCGAAGCCCACGGGTGTTATTGACTTCTAGTAAATATCCACCCACCAAGATGTCCCCAAGCACTGCCCAGGGGTGTTCGGACACCAAGCAGGCCTTCTCCAGCCTCTGTCCCAGGCTCTGCTGGTGCTCCCTACCCCTCGCCATGCAGCCATGAGGAGCCTCTCCATCCTCCTGGGAGGAGGGAGGGAGGAGCAGGCAACTTGAGCTGTCATCTCCTTGCAAACCTTCCATTCTCTCCCTCCAAAAGGCCAAACAAATAATCCCTAGAAAAGCAGTTCTGCACGTGAAGTGTGCACTATTGTATTTCCAACTGCTTTGAAAAACTTTCATTTTTGTACAGCAAATGACACATTATCTTCCTGGAGGTCAGGGAATAATGCGGTTGGATTCTTGCAACACCGTGAGAGTTAATGTTTCTATTTGCCATTGTGTCCTGTGCAAAGAAAGGCAGCCGGGCACCTGGGGTTGCCACAACACACAGCACGGAGATGGTCGAATCCACCAGAAGTGCTTTGATAACATTGAACACTATTGTGCAGGCGGTGGCTCCCTCCTTGCCTGCCATGCATAATGGGCTTCCGAGTGCTAAGGAGATAAACGACGCTATCCTTGGAGTGTCAAAGGTAGAACTCTCCAGAAGCTACATTCAGAATCGGCACGAACTTAAGGACTTTGTTTTTTTTAATAGTAATTGAAATATATAATTCAATAGAAGTGTCACTCTAATGTAATAATTGCCAAAGAAACTGAGCCACGGGGAAGAACAGCAAATTGCTGTTTCCCTTTATTAGAGTGTGTGGAGATGGTAATGTTTTCTCATCAAGAAAGACCCCTGGATATCTCCCCTTCCCAGCTTTCGAATGTTCGTCCTCACGCATGTCACCCTCTTGAGGGATACCCTTGATGATTCTAGATTTCCTGTAGACATAGTTGGCCCCTCTTAAAATGCCCCTCACCAAGAAGAATGTGTATTAACTGCCTTGGCAGGTTCCTAAGGCAAACTCCAGCTAATCTCTTTATTGTCGGGTGTCAGCCACCTCACATTCTATCTCCAACATTGTCTTTGCTTTTGTGCAGGGAAGCACCAGAGAGGCGCTTTGTGTAGCTAAACTGCCCCATGAATAGGGCTGTCTCTCCTGTCTTCACACAGCTTTCTAAGAATGAAACAGTTTGTATGGAGGAGGTAGTCTAATATCACTGAACTGAGTTTGGGACTAAGAGGGGCAACAAAACAAGGAAACATTTCTCTCCCTGCAGGAAGCCATGACTCAGGCTACCGTCCTTGTGGTCATTCTCATTTGATGATGATAGGTATCTAAGCACAACCACCCCTCAAGTCTGGTGGAAATTATAACATACTCATTTCATAGCACGTCCACAGTTAGGAGTCATTCTGTCCCCTTTATCCTTTCGCCTTGGGGTATAGTGCCAGGGTCATATTCATCTACTCCCTTCCTTCTAGTCGCCTTCATCAGTTTACTTCTAGGGACCACAAGGGACCATGATGACTTGAGATAGTTGGTCCCTGCAGCAAACTGTAGCCACCAAACTCTTAGAAAAGACACCAGGCACAACCAGCTGGACTTCAACAGGGTCTTTAGTCCCAGAGTCCCCCAGAAGCTTTGCACTTAGGGGAGGGAGAAAACTGGAGTGGGGGTGGGCTGAGGTAAGACCAAAGAAAGATCAAGGTAAGGATGCAAAAGAAAGAAAAGGAGAAAAACACTGGGGAGAAAGGGTCACATACTTTATAGGACCAAGGGAGACACAGTGCTCATGCTTTCTGGATGTCTGAAGACCAACGATGGCAGCAGAAAATACCAAAGTGAAGACCTTAAGTGGTCAGGATTGTATTATTGTCTCCCTTTTCTGGATTTCCTACAATGTGTGATTTGTATAATAGAAGAAATGAGACATTAAGGAAAAGGATATAGAAGCCCGTAGGTCAGCACCCCAGTTTTGTATTCAAGTTCAAGGCTGGCAGAAACAAAAGGAGAACTTGCAGCTTTAGCTGCAGCTGGACGTCATTGCTGGTGTCACCCAGTGCTCAAAGGATGAGCTAGAGGAGACTGGGAGCCAAAGATCAACTTTTCACTGACACGCTGATCCCATGGAGCAACCCTTGAAAGCTAGCCATTGCAGAGACGGCCTGTAACAAACCCTAAGTGAAGCATTTTAGATGTCGTGCTTTCTGTTAATGAAAATTCCTTCCCCTCAAAAAAATACGGGTCTGATATCTCGGTTAATCTCAACTGCCAACTTGATGAGATCTAGGTGAGAATCTCTTGGGCAATGGAATTGTGGGCTTAATTGGGTGGGCTTAATTGAGGTTGAAGGACTACCCACTGTAGGATGAGTGAGCTGAGCAGAGGCTTTCCTCTATCTCTGCTTCTTGACTGTGGAATGCTCCTGCCTCCAACCCCTCCCTGCCATGATGGACTGCACCTGAACTGTGAGCCAGAACACACCCTTCACCCATTACATTGGTTTTGTCAGGAAAAGTAAGGTGCTGGGCACCGAAGCTCACTTATAATCTCCTTACCCTGGGAAGTGGAGGCAGGCAGGAAGGGAAGAGGCAGTTGTAGGGGCTACACAATGAGTTACAAACCAGCCTCAGCTACCACCAATCAACAAACACAACAACTGTCTCTGTGTGATGGCTTGAACTGTAGCCACAGAGGAGAAGAAAATCTTGCCCCAATCAAAGATAAGAGGAAAAGTTAAAAGAAAAATTCTCATATGTTCATATATCGGTCAACAAGATTCGGCATGTACATCTCGCATCTACTTTGTTTTATTGGGGTTGCCTGGATGGTGTAATTAAGTGTCTTCCCTAACCCAAAGCATCCCCATATGAGATGAGTGATAGAATTAAGAGCAACATCCTGGCCTCTGAAGTCACCCAAACTTGGGTTGCCCCCCCCAGCATCTGATTTGACTCTGTTAAACCTCCGTGGTGTCTGTGGATAAGCATGGAGGGTTGCCCTGCCTTGTTGGGTCACTCTAAGAATGAAAGGGGCCAGCACTTGTAGTCAAAGTGGAGCAGGCTTTTGGAGGCCTGAGTTCTCAAGGCAGCTCAGCCTTCCTCCTGACCGTGGCATTCTGTCCACTCCTCTGTGTCTCATTGGCCAGAGTCTATGATGAAGCAAGGTAGGACTTTCTGGGGCAACATTCCTGTTACTGGATACATTTATATCTGCCTCTGGTCAATTCGCATCCACCACGCACATTCAAAGTCACATGACACATACATGCTTAACAAATCCATGCATGTGAATGGCTTGTAGGGAAGATCGTAAATCCAAACCACCACACACATACCAAATGACTATAATTTGAGTGGGATGGCCAGAATTGAAAATTTAAAAAAACATAGCTGAATTCTGGTGCCCAGACTGATCACACCCAAAAGACATGCCTACCTGTGAGGAGAGCTGCCACTCAGGTTTGGTGGCCATCATTTCTTAGGGGTGCACCCGAGGCTCATCTAGGACAGCACAGACATGGAAATCACAGATGCGTTTCCTCCTGAGCCACGTCTCCATCTAACAGTGCATAATCAAGAGTACTCCTGCTTCATTAAGGTCTGACCACAAGACATGATTTTCATTATTTTAAAAGTATTCTTCACAGTCATATATTATCTAATGATTTTGCTCACTTCTACTTGAGAATAAGTGCTTGTGACTGCCTGGCCCAGCACCTGCAACTTTCTTTTTCTTCTCTTTATCTTTCTGCTTTTTTGCTTAAGTTTTTTTATTCCTATCCTTTCCCAAGGGGAGCTCACTGTAGCGGTGCAGCATGCGGCTGGCTGCCTCCACTGCCTTCCTTCCTTCCCTGCACTCACTGGGGCATTGGAAGGGAAAGGGACAGAAAAGGGAGGCTGTGGGTCCTTGTCTTGGGAACGCTGATTGGTCTCTCGTTCTCCTTTTCACGGGTGGCACTCCTCTCTCAGATTCCTGTCTGAGCTCTCCCCGCCTTCCTTTACACACCCTCTGGCCCAAGGGCCATTGCAGCCCCAGTGCCACAGAGAGATTTAGACCTTAGGATTTACCACCTTTCGCCTAATGAATCATAATCTTGTACATGATTTAAAAGAAAAAAAGAACAACCTTGCTCCAGGAGTGATCTTTATCTGTTCTAAAATTCAAAAACTACCTTCCCAACCCCTTTCCGCAAGTCCGGTCCCCATCTCCCTTTCCCCTGCTTGCTTCCCCGGTTTCGTCCTAATTGCCAGCCAGCGGGTAGATGCTACTGCTACTCCGATGCTCTCGCGCTCTGGATCCCTAATCATGCCCATTGTGCTCCTCAAAGCGAAGTCAAGAATTGCTGCCTTTTTATGCCCCCTCTCTCCCCACATTGTAGAAGGAAGCAGGTCCCTGCGGCTTTTGTTGTCTCCACTTCTGGGCTAAGCTCCATTTGCTGGTGAGCGGGCCCTGTCTTCGCTCCCCCTCTAAATACTGCAACATTCAGCATCCTTTCATGTCCGTGCTTTTAAAGTAAATCTTTGGACAATTAAAGACATGAAATGGCTAAATAGAGTTCTGTGGGCGTTGTTCTCTCCTTTTTAGAGGTTTAATCACACTTAATGGCTTCTCTTCAAAACTTGAATTTTCCATTTTGGTGTTTTGACTCCATTGAAAGAGTTTACTAATATTCTTTCAAAAGTATTCTCTGCTCAAATGAGCTATTCAATAAAGTTTTGTGCCATGCTATAGGATTTACTCTAAATGGAAAATAATTTAAACGGAGATAGGGGGGTTGCCATCCTGTGCCACAGGTTTTGTGAGCCAAATCGTAATCACCAATATAGAATTCGTGAAGAGGTGATGAAAAGACAAGGATTATTTAGGTATAAGGGGGACTATTTCAAATGAGATTTCAATATCTTCCTTTCCTTGAAGATGGCCAATTGTTCAGCCTTATGGGTCCGTAAATAGGAAGTTGGGATGACCCTCATCATTCTTCCGTCCTTTGGCTCTCTCTCCTTGTCTGTATTTTTTCTCTCTCAAAAGACAGAGAAGCTGATTTTGTGGCTCATCTCCTGCTACAAAGTCCTCAACACACTGCTGCAGTTCTTCCCAGATTGTTCTTGCTGGAGTAGTTCCTGTCACCGTCAGGAGGAGGAACCTGGCTGGACACTGAGCTCCCCCTAGGTCATAGTCACTGTCCAAGGGATAGAGTTTGCCACTTGAAAGACAAATTTAGTGGAAAATAAAAGTCATTACTTCATGACAGTGCTTTCTTCACCCCAAACTCTCGGGTGTCACATCTGGGTGAGCAGTAACCCGGGGTGCTAGTGTCAAGCTTTAGAGAAATAAGGAATTCTACATCATTGTATATCTGGGACAATGTGCCCCCATCTACCCCTGCCTTTCACCCACTCCTCTTTCTTCTAGAAGCAACGTGGGGACAAAGTTTGGGGAACTGTGGCCTGACCTTGAGGTTTTTAATGTTTGGATCCAGAAACAAGCAATGTAGGTAGAGGAAAGAACACAAACGGTCTTAGATCCAGGCTCTGTTACTCACTAACTGACCCCAGGGAAGACACCCTGAGGCTCTCGAAGGCTCTCTCTCTTCCATGACAAGGGTCCCTGGCATTGAGTGGATGCTCATATTTGCCCAAAGCGATCTCACTCGTGTGCTTATTTATTATTGTATTTCTCGCCTCCCTCCCCAGTGTCAGCTCCTAGAGCAGGGACCTTGACAGAGTTCATCATTGCATCCTCGATGCCTGGGAGCATGGCTGGCATTGAGCAGATGTCCAATAATGGCTGCACATATCAGAGTTATCGGAATCTTCATGAATACTGAGCCACTGACCTTGACCTAGGTTGGTAGGCTTGGTAACATTTGCCAAGTCAGCCAGAGGAAGAAAATTATTTCAAGAAACCAGCAGCAAAGAGGGGAAAAGGGGGAAGAGGGGAAAGAGACATTTGAAATCTACACTGCTCTCGGGCATGGAAGACACTGGGCAGTTCTGCAACACAGTGGACATCCTTGGGAAAGAATTGGCTCAGTGGGTCTCTTGAAACTTGAAACCCCAAGAGGCAGGATTAATAGTAGATGTTGAAGAGGTTTAATCCAAATGTAACTTGGGGGACAAAAAGGATTATTTGGAGGAAAATCTACCAAATTGTGTTATACAAAACCTAAGGTGACAGAGGGATAAATTAAGATGCTACAATCATTGACAAGGCCTGAATTAGAGTCACAGAAATGGGAATCTCCAGAAGGGAGGTTCAGGGGCAATGGCAGGAAGCAAGTGATTCGACATGAAGGATAAAGGCACAGAAGCCACCAGAACTAGGGTTCTAGTAGAATCCATGAAAACAGGGAAGTGGGGAGTGGAAGACACTGTGAGGGAGAAACATTCACACACACAGAAGCATCTTTGGGGTTGCGGGGAATGGGAGCAAAAGATATCACGTGCAGCACTATCTACTTAGAGGAGACAGGTGGAAGGAGAGAGAGGAGAGACCCCCAGGTAGAAGTGAGGGAGGAGCAGGGACGGTCAGGGACACAGAGACTGACCTGCCCTCAGCAGGAGTCCTGCAACGTGTGTGAATGAGCATGGGTAAAGAAAATGAACAGTAGCCATTAGGTGTTAGGTCTGCCCATTAGAATAGAAGAGAAAGACGGTTTCCTACACAGGGACTTGCGTTCAGCCTCCACGCCAGAGCACGTGCTGGAAATTCCCATGTCTCCTTCTCATCTCCAGCCCACCAGGAGTGTCATGTGGGTGATGTCCTTGTGTGCCAGCCCAGGCAGTGTTCCTATTCACCAACAAGTCAAGAGAGTTACTGATTAATTGCACCCCATATGACAAGAGAAGACAATTCCTTGCCCCTAATACCTTCCACCACGGCCCTCTCTGCTTTGCCTTTTGGGGTTTAAAATCGCATGGTCACAGTCCCAAGATTCAAGGGGCAAAAAAAAGCAACATAAAGTTAGCAGGTGTCTATCAAGCATGGGGGGCTCCAAAATTCCCTTTCATCTATGGAAAGAAGAAGCAGAGAAGTTGGGCTGCATTTAGGCACAGAACTAGTCTGATATGTCGTGAAGTTGTCAGCTGCATTTTAAAACGTCTCCACTTGAAAGCTATCTCTCCAAGACTCCTCAAATCTATCCACTGGGCTTGAAATTTCTCAGAGAACAAAGCCATTATTAACACACAAGAGTAGTCTAGTTTAAAACAGAGAAACCTTACTACATTTGCGCTGCCCCTTAGGTCACGTTAACTACAGGGAAAAACAATGAACAACAAAAAATAAAAACAGCAAAAAATATATATATATTTTTTTTCATTTTGTCCCTGAAGACCAGTGACAGAGAATGGAATCGAATTTCTTAGTGCAAGAGGCTTGTTCTCTCAAGGTCAAGGCTGGCACTGTGGGGCAGGCTTAGACGGAGTAGGGACCCTGAGGAGCATGAGGGTGGGCTCCAATTCCTGGGTCTCATTTGTTCATCTAGTCAGATGTGCCTGGAGATGTGTGGTGACTGTCACACCTTGGCCTTCAACAACAGGGTCTAATGCAGTGGTCCTTATCAGACCAGCAGGCCTGGGAAAGAAAGCTGACCTGGCCACACACTGGTTCAGGAAGAACTATTTCTGACCTGAAGTGAACAGAGAAGGCTTAGTGTGTGTGTGTGTGTGTGTGTGTGTGTGTGTGTGTGAATGTGTGTGCATGTGTGTGTGTGCATGTGGTATGTGTGTAGTGTGAGTGTGTGCATGACATCTGTGCGGTGTGTGAGTATGGTGTGAGTGTGTGTGTGGTATTATGTGTGTGTGTGGTGTGTGCATGTGGTATGTGTTATGTATGTGTGTGTGGCGTGAGGGGGGTGAGTGTGTGTGTGTGGTATTAGAGTGTATGTGTGAGTGTATATGTGTGAACATATATGTGGTGCGTGAGTGTATATGTGTTTGTGGTGTGTGTATATGTGTGGTGTGATTGTGTGTGTGGTGTGTGTGTGTGTGTGTGTGTGTGTGTGTATGTGTGTGTGTGTGTGTTTTCACTGACCTGGAACTCACCAAGTAAGTGGTAGTCAGGGAGCCTCAGAGGTCAGCTTGGGGGCTAGGATTGCACCGCACTCAGTATTTTTACATGGCTTCTTGGAAATGAGCTCAGGCCCTCATGTCTGCAGCTACCCGTATCCCCAGCTCAGAGCTGCACTGTGCAAAGCTCCGAGTCTGCCCACTGCCTGTCACCAAGTGTCTCCCATAAAGCTGTGAGAGACGCTCCAGAGGCTGAGGAGAGTGCAGATGGATTTGTGGCACCAGTCCTGGGGACTTTTCTGGGGCCTGGAGCTGTGGGAACAGAGAAGGTCATTTGGGTCCCATCTTGAACTTCATTTGTTCTTCAGATACTGAAGGCAGACGCATGCCAATAAGAGGGTTTTCTGGGTCTGGTGAAACAGATTGCGGTTGGGCCCTTGGATGCAGGAAGACAAGACTCCCCGAAAGGACAGAGAGGAAAAGACAACAGGTGTTTCATAAATAAAGTTTGCTGACTGCCTTAGCAGCTGCCCTAGGCAAGTCATTCCCTGGTCTCAGCCATCCTAGGTCTAAGAATGATCCTAACTCCCAGAAAGACTTGAAGGAGTCCCAGGAATGGGACACACCTGCTACTTCCCCAGAGCTGTTTATTTCCAGTTGACAAATATTGTGCTGATGTTCACTTCAATTAGGGGACACATTTGACAGTCTGACTACTCCATCTGATGCCTCAAGGGCAAATTCCAGCTCTTGCAGGAAGGGGTGGTCCAATAACTGATCCGTATGAATAAAATATGCCAGCGAGGAACACTCGCAGCAGTTTGGGGAAGCCACCTCCTGCCACAAGGAGCGTAAAATGTGTGTGAAAAGAGCAAGTCACATAAATAACACATGGCACTCACATTGCAGGGAGGCTGGAAACCGAGCGTGGAGGCCATAGTGCCTGCTCCTTCTTCATGAGTTAGGAACTAAGAAGTGAGACTCCACTGCAGGGAGTACAAGATGTTTGCAATTCCTGTGGGGAAGATCCTTTCAGGAGGCCAAAACTCACGGAGAATCATACTCAATGATTCCGGTTTTCAGATCAGCGTCAGCAGGCGTTACTCCTTCTGGTGTGTGTGGTGTGTGTATGTGTGTGTTCCCGTGTGTGTGCATACGCATGTGGAGGGTAGAGGTCAAGGTTCATCTCTTTCTCGTTGAGACAGTCTCTTACTGAGCTTGGAACACAGACTAGTCCCCACTGACTGGTCAGTGGGTACATGAGAATCCTTATTCCTGGGATTACAAGTGGGGCCCACCACGCTCAGATTTTTGTATAGATAATGGAGATTGAACTTAAGTCTTCATGCTTGTACAACAGCTATTTTACCCTGGGAGCTGTCTCTCCCTCCCTCCATCCCTCCCCCCTCTCATTCTCTCTCTGTCTCTCCTCTCTCTCTCCCATCACCTTGCAGACTGTGAGATGATCTGCCCAGCACCCTTGTACACAGCCTTCTGTGACCTGGCTGAAGGGCAGACAGAGGTCAAGCACTAACTAGTGGGTCTCTTCATGCCCAGTACTGACCTTGGTTCCTTTTACCTGTTTTCTGCCAGTCAAAGCCTGAGAGAATGAAGGGCAGCAGAGGCATTGCTGGGCTGCCCTGAGCAACAAGCATCCAGTCTCTGGACTCCAGTGTCCCCATCAAGGAAGGGGACAATTAGTCTTTCCTCATTTCCCAAGGGTCTCCTGGGTATAAAGGCAGGTGCTGAGAGTGGGAGGGAATAACAGGGAGACATAAAGGAAGGGCTCTTGTTTGCGTCCTGTTCTCCCAGCTGGCCGGGTCAGTGGACTCCTCTCAGTCATGGACACCAGAAAACAAAACCCCCATGGCCTTTCAATCAGTGGACTCCAAGCTCTAGTCCTCAAGCTTGCACGTTACCCACTGTGTCTCAGCCCCTATTTTAAGTACACTCTTTTACATATATGTAAAAGAAATCTTGACTGGTGAGAAAACTCGAGGGATGAAGGAGCCTGGTGCCAAGCCTAATGACCTCAGTTCGATCCCTGGAACCTTCTGGCATGTGGAGGTAGGAGAACTGACACCTGCAAGTTTTTCTCTGCCCTCCACACACACACATGGTAAGCACACGTGAGCAAGCAAGCATACTTGCACACACATACAAAATAAATAAACAAAGCCTCACCTGGCTGGCTTCTCCAAAGCCTAATAGCATCTAACTTATTTTATGTTTTCATAGTAGCATCTGATGTTACAACAGAACTCTCTGGAGAATGGCCATGAACACCATTATTTATCTATTCTTACACCACCTTTACAAATATCTACTATTATTAGCCAGTGGTTGTGTCAACACTTGATAGCAACTGAGTGAACTCAGGGGGTCTCTGGGGCTTACATCGGCACTTATGCACCCTCAGCTGCTGCCCACTTCTTGCGTTTTCATCCCCTCATTCGACAAACACGAATGAAAATCTAAGATGGCGACCCAGCATGCTGGGGAAGCTAGGAGCCTTGTGTTTTCCTTTCCATCAGAGACAGCAAGGCAGAGGCATGTGGCCTGGGGCAAAGGGAGGCAAGGCAGAGGGCGTATCTCCAGCTCTAATTATCCCAGAGGCTTCCTCTGAGACCGAATGAGACGGTGAACTGGAGGATGCACAAGGCCAAGCACGTTGGGTGGGAGGGATCACTCCTGACAGCACAGACCTGGTCCCAACCAGAGTCAGTTTTTCTCATCTTTCCTTCGCTCCTTTCTTCACTTCCCATATATTCCTCCTTCTCCCTCTTTCTCTCTCTCTCCTCCTTTCTCCACCTCTGACTCCCTCCACCTCCCCTTCACTCTCTCACTCTCTACCATCCTCGTGACTGTAACAATAGTTTTGGCTTTACCTCAAATCCAGATGAAACTGGAAAAGAAAAAAAATGTATGAACAATCTAAACTTCAGAAAACTCTTGGACTAGACATAGGCTCCTTCTTCTATTCTACCACCACCTCCTAACCATCTACTCCTCTACCACCACCTACTAACCGTCTACTCCCTTACCACCACCTATAACCATCTACTCCCTTACCACCACCTATAACCATCTACTCCTCTACCACCACCTACAGCCATCTGTTCAGCTACCACAATCACAGCAAAACTCTGAGATGACTCTTCCACTCAGTCGCCCCGAGATTCATTCTGGGAGAAACGTCATGCCTGCCTTTGTTTTCACCTCTGACCACCCATTCATATTTTCCACACACTTTAAAACCTCGTTTGTAGAACCCAGGAACCTGAGTGGGCACTAAGCAAACAGGATACTGAGCCATTTGGAAGTTCAAGGGGACCCAAAGACAGAGGTGCGGACAGATGCAACACATGTGTCTATCACTCTGCCGCTAACTGGAAAGCATTTAGACAGTCCAGCCATCGCCCATGCCTGTTAACAAACACGAGGCCAGTTGGAATGCTCTGCATGTCTTATTAGAATGAAGCCCAATTTTAATGACCGCAGATTCTCTCATCTGGTGCATCCCACCCATACAGCCCCAGGTACAAGAGACTATTAAAACCATACCCTCCTGTTCACGTTTTCAAAAGTTTGCCGAAGAGCAATCGCCCAAATATTGGCTTGCTGTGGTCACACTGTGCAGCATTTCCTCTCACCAAGCTCATCTGGCTGTGCTTTTGAGCTAAACAACATGCATCCTCAGACTTCATAAATCGTCGTTCCTCTGCCCATCCAGAGAACAGACATTCATGACTTGATCTCAATCGAATGGTGTAAAAACCCAAACAAAAATACATCTGGACAGACAAACCGGATGCCAGGCTTCTGCTAGATGAGAAGGGAAATAGCTCAACCCTGGTCCCTTGCAATGAGGGCTTTATCTAAAAAAGGAAAAAAAAAAAAAGCTCGTGGAACCCAAGCACTGTCCTGAGAGCAGCTTCCATGGTGACCGCCAACATAAAGTATCTCTGAGCTCATTTTGCTCGGTGCTTTGTGACCTGGAAAACATTTTGTTGGATCTTTTTTTAAAAAAAAATTAGCCCATGTTCCCCACCACCACCAAATGTGATGATGATCATTTTCTGTTCCTTTAGCCCAGATGGACAGTAGCCAGGGAAGGAAAAGTCATCAGCAATGTCCTAACACTCTTAACAAGCCACTCAAATTCTGCAGAATCTTAGCAGGACTGATCAGACACTAGAATGACCAGAGAAACACATGGGGGGGGGGCTGACAGCAAACACAAGGTGGGTGAATCCAGCAACAGTACACCTTGGTTTATACATACCACCGTCACAAAGCCAGCCGCTAATCCTACAAGAGGTCCTCTGTATCCCAGCATATGTTTTCCTTAAAGGAAACAAATGCATCTTGTGTTGTATAGGTAGATACATATGCCCTTTGATGGAGGTGGGGGTCTGTCTGCCATTGAAAATAAATGCAGGGCTTAACGGATCTAAGACCCTACCTGAGGGAAAGGGGGGGAGGAGGACCACCCCTTCTCTTCCCTTCTGTGCTCCCTGGCTCCTCACCCCTGCACCCTTCCTGGAGGGTGTTGCAGGCTGGGACTGGCAGCAGGATATATGCAAATGTCTCTAATTGTGTCTTGGCCATTACTCCATTGTGGTAGCTTTTAAGATACTTTATTAATATTCTCTCTAACCACTGCAAATGAAGCAGCATGGATTCTGTGGGACGTGTGTATGTAAGAAGCACATGCAAGGGTGATTTCTTCTGGAGTTATTTACTTGATAATGATATTAAATATTAGAAACTCTAACAGCTGGTGTGTTTATCCTGACTGGAGTGTATTAACCTCTTTAGCCTTTTTTCCCCCTCCAGAAGAAGGATTCAGCACCACGGATTCAACCGTCAGCTGCAATGCCTGGCGGCCCAGGCGATTGGCAAGCTGACAGAATCTAAAGTCCAGAACAGCAAGCAAACATGGATGGCACTGTGGCGAGGGTGGGGGGGAGCACTTGATGACTTCAGGCACCTGCAGCTGCTTGCACCCAAATAATAGTCAAGGCTGAGCTCACTGGGATGGAAAAATACTGAATTTACTGGGAGTGTGTTGGTTTTGTACTAGGTGAGGGAGGAAGGGGCTACAGAGAGGGCACAAGAGAAGAGGATGGAGCTCCGAGCACTGGCGTTTTGCCTGCTGACTATACTCAAACAGCTAAAGTACCCTGAAAGAACTCTGGGTCCTAACGGCCATGCCCACTCACAAGGTCGCACGGTGACCCTGGTTGGCAGGTCAGGGGGATGAATGAGAACCCTCTGAACACTAGGGCAAAGTGATGTTTATTTACAAAGCATGGCTCTAGCCTGAGAATGACCTTTTGCTGGCAGTGTGACCTGCAGGGAGTTATTTGTTCTCTTAACTCCAGTTTCCACATTTGCCATCATGGAGGCGATTGGTGCACACCCATACAGTCAAATAAACACTAACAGACGCAGCAGAAATGCAACGGATTGCTGATTTTCCATAAAGATTATCTTTACACTGTTCCTCATGACAGTCCTGAATTTCACTGGGTACTTCTCACACTTCTGAGATTTAATTTTCTTCTGGAGGTTAATAGTGTGGGATGCCTTTCTGGGACCTGGGCATAGGGCATTCTGTGGTCAAGAGATCATCATATCCTTGAATGTCTGGGCCTGAATGTCCTGGGCATGATGACATGAGGGGAAGGTGTTCAGGTTCACAAGTAAGATTCCCCTGGAAGCAGAGGCAGCATGAGAGCGGTGGACATTTCAACACTTCTTAGCAGCAGTGGGTGCTGCTCTGCCCACCCAGGCTGGGGCACGGATAGGAATGGAGACTCAAGGGAATACAATGCTTTCTTTGGTATGATGGACAAGGCATTACAATAGCTCCAGAAATCCAGGGGCATTTCTGTTTCTCACAGTGGTTGGTCTACGGTTGTCGACCAAATGTTTCTGTTCCTTTAAATTTTCTGCTTGTCACCCTAATTCCCTGTGATAGTCTTTTAGAGATGAGACATTTGGCAGGTAGTTCCAATTACCACAATTACCTTACACTGTAAGGGGTGGCCCTCAGGACAAGATTAGTCTCCTTATAGGAAAAGAGTGATATTGCTCCCTCCACAGTGCAGACAAACCAGAAGAAAGTCAAGGAGAGCTTTCACCAAATCTTGACCACATGGCTAACACAGCCTTGAACCTGCAGCTTCCAGAACTTCAACCCAGTGTAGAAGGGAAGGTGTGAGATCTAGAAAACGAGAGACAACGTCTAGCTAGACATGCTTTCCTTTCTCCATCCTCTACCCTTATCCATTCTCTTCCCTCCAGGAGCCCTGTGGCCTCCCACTATACCGAGTCCAGAAGTCCACTGAGTAGGAAGGCTCAAACTGTGCCAGCCTAAAGCTTAAACTTCACCTCCCACCCATCTCACTCTCATTTTAGTAGACAGCTTTCCTTTCTCCAACAGATCAACATCTTACTTAGGAAATGACTTCCTAGAGTGGACCATCTCATCCTTGCCTCTCTGCAAAGGAAATGCATGATGCTTACTTGTCTCCCTTGGCTTTTCTAGTATCACCCCCATCAGCAACCACCAGCACGCGAGATCGGCGTAGCAACAATCAGCCAGGTTTGACTGCAGGTTAAATTTAGTCCGCTACCTGTTTTCGTAAACCCAGTTTGTATGGAACACGGCCACACCTTTATCTTTCACAGATGGCCCATGACTGATTTTGACTCTATGATGGAAAAGTTGAGTGGGCAAGGCAACTATGTGGTCCATGATGCCTAACTATTTCATTCTGTGGCCTTCTAAGGACAAGATTTGCTGACCTCTGTGTGGGTTTACATGTAGCTTAGATTCATTACAATCTAAAGATCTGAGTATAGCCCAATCAGAAGTTGCTTTTAGTCTACCAGAGAGTGTTTTCTCTAGAAATATGAAGTGTGGCATAAGTACTTTGTTCATAAAAATAATATGAATGTTACCATGAGTTAAAGCCATTTGCCAACATTATCTGATCTTAAAGCCCACAACAACTAAGTAGCTTAGATATTGTTAAACCCGTTTTAAAGAATATACAGCTGCTGCTCTTATAAGTGAAATGATTTGCTGTATGTCTTGGAGCTGTGAAAGGGAACACTGGGGTTTGAACATGGATCTAAAGTGTGACCTTGATTGATTGTGTATCAGATCTCCCACTCCAACTGCCAAGTCTTGAGCATTTCTTACACACTAGGCACTATTGAGGTAGGCACTGTGACGCGCTTACATTTTTCTTCATATATCAAGTTTCCACCATCTGGCTAAATGATGCCAAATAGCAACCCCAGTGCTTGTGACCATCACTCTCCTCACCCTGGTGCTCTTGGCTCCCAGAAGGAAGTTCTTCTTTCTCCCCTGGGTTGACCCAGTGTCCTCTGTCAGCTATAGGTTTTCACTATTGCCCTGCACATCAGGGCAACTAGATGCCACCTTTGAGGCAGGGGCAGAGTGGCAGCTGGTAAGGGGACTCTGGGAGAGAAGGCAGAATTGGCCTGAGCATGGTTTGGCTGGGGACAGGAGGAAAGTGCGGGTTATAGGCTGTCACTGTGCTCTGGCTTGGGAACGGAGTCAACACAGAGATGTCCAGCTTTTCCAGAACATCAGAGCCATGATGAGACACGTCACAGGCGCTCATGGCCAGCCCAGCCCAACCACCAGGACCATTTCACCATCTCTCTAAGGATGCTGGTGCTACCTCCTGACACTATTACTAGGGCCCCCACAATCATCTGCTGTCTGTGCAGAATATTCATTGTGGCGAGTTGCTAAAATCATTATCTGTGACTTCTTCTGAGAGCTTCAAGATATCAGGTTCTGCCACAGTGACACGTGGAAGAACAAGAAGTGCTGAGCCAGGCACCGCACTGGCAGTTCAGGTTCCTTCCTGCTGTAGTCATTCACTGAATTCTAGTATGATTCATGCAGGGGTATGCTGTGACCACACATGGTTAGCAGATTAAAGGTGGGATTTGAGGTTATTGTGAAATAAAACCTTGGAGCATTTCTTGGCGACTGATGTGGCATTGCCAACTTTGAGCTGGCATTGGCTAACACTCCATCAAATATAAGGATAGGTGTAGATGAGGCGGGTTTGTTCCTTGATCTCTTCTACCTACCCCTGAACCCCAGGTCTACACCAGCAACTGTCTGTTGAATCTCTTCAACCCAACAGGTCAACAAAGAGCTACTTCTCCTCCCACACAAGAGATAACCTCATTGACCACCTGGTATCCAAGCTGGCAACCAGGGGTTGTCATGTACATTCCCTTTTCCATCCATCTATCCATTGCCACGCTCAGCACTTGGCTCCAGTCCTGTCGTTTCTCCTGGACTGTTATAGCCGCCTCCCAGCATCCCTCCAAGTCTGTATTACACAGGAGCCTAGCCAAGCAAGAACAAACAGAGATAAAGATGTCAATCAAGGCCCTGAGTCAACAGCAAGAGGGACAGAGTCAACAAGAAGCCAAAGCTTTGCCCTCAGACTCCTGATAAAAAATGGCTGTCTGAAAGCTGACCAGTGTAGGAAGCAGAAGATTCTGGAGATGGGAAAATATAAAAGTCTCTTTCCTTCAAGGCTAGAAACCATGCCAAGCATCTACCTGCTGTGCTTGGGAGAGACATCCTACAGTCATGACTTATGTTTGCAAAAGAGTAATCATGGGGACATTGTCCCAAACTCCCAAAGAAAGAAAACAAAACCAGAAGTAGGCAGTTGAATTTGACAGAATCTGAATGTCAAATTCTTTACAAATATCAAGTATGACTAAAAAGGCTATTTTCATTTGACATGTGTCTTGCCTAGTGTTTCATGTTTGAGAAGATAAAGCAGGTCTTGTCGCTGCAGCTCCGGGGAGAATGTTGGAGTTAAGTAAACAAACAAACAGCAACTGTGGGGACCGTCCATGGTCTATTCCCCTATGACCCTGTAGCATCTAATTCCATCACTCACTTCTGCCACGTACTGCTTTTTCTAGTCAAATAATGCTATTAGAATTCCAACGGTAAGTTTGGGGACACCAGTACCACACTCTCCTAAAGTTGTTCCCTGAATAAAGAAGGTGGCAGTTAAAAGGGTTGTTGACAGCAGCCGTGACAGTGAATGTCTTTTCAAAATGTATAAGGCGAGAAGAGACCAACTGGAGGCAGAATTTCACAGTGGTTCTGCAGTAGATGGGGCTCTCAGCCTCCTGGAATTCCTTCTTAGCTGCAGTAATGGAAGAAGGGCTCTCAGCAACTTGAGCTTGTTCCTGCCATAACTTCCTGTCCAATCTGATCCAGTACAAAGGAGGTTCCTTTGTTCTCCATGTTTATGACCCTCCTGAATCCACCAGCACTCTGTGTGTGTTTGTGAGTCTGACCCCAACCTAGACCCCCACCTCTTTGCTTGTATCTCAAACACTGTGCCCCAGGCTCATCTTTAACAAGAACTTTCTTCTCATTTATCAACGGATTGGTTTTCTGGGATACTTCATATGATGGTTAAACTTCGCTGTCCGCTTGATCGGCTTTGGAATCACCTATGAGACACACCTGGGTCTATGGAGCATTTCTACTGAGGCTTAACTGAGGAGCCAAAACCTTCCCCTAATGAGGGCAGGACCCTTTTGTGGGGTATGGTCCTGGAGTAGAGAAGAATAGAACACTAAGCACCAGCACTCACCATTCTTTGCCTCCCGAGTACAGATATAATGTCACCAGCCCGGAGCGCAGACCACCATGACTTCTTTTCACAATGATCTGTGAGTCAGAATCAACCATTTTTTTTCTTGAATTTGTTTAGTCAGGCATTTGTCACAGTCACAGAAAACACAGTTAAGACACTCCAGGGTGTCAGAGCTGGAATATCTATTTTCTAGGGCAGAAAGCACTGTGGAAGTTCTACAGTGCTTTGCGTGGGGTCACTTTCAGAGCTGAGACTGTACAGATTCTGACCTCGTTTTGGGACAGTAACTAAGATCAATGCCTACTGCAGTGCAAGGGTGGCCTTGGGAGACCCCCCACCCAGCATGTTGTTGGTGAATATGCTCATCAGAACGAAAGGGGAAGACAGTTCTGCTCAGGCTGGTGCTTGGCACCAAGATGGATGCTGATGACTATGATATTTGGAGGAAAATGGACATACTTCAGTAGTGTCTGAGTTGGTCGTGACAGCCTAGCGCTGCTGTTGGTCTTTTGTCTTTCTTATGCTTTTAGCAAGTCATGTAAAGTAATTTTTGCCCAAAAACCTTGAGCTACCTTCTAGAGCCCAACATAAACATTGACTCCCCCACCTCAGCTAGTGGCTGTTTCTGCTTCTTTCCACACATATAGACAGCCAAGTTCCCTACCACAGTGGGGAAGCCAGAGGGCTGAGCAGTGCTCTCGACGGCCCCGCTTCTCGCCTACCATGGACAGAGTGATGGGAGGTGCGGGGTGACCCAGAATGGCACTGACAGCCAGCAGATCCCACTCCAGGCCCCACCTTCACAAGGCCTACCCTCCTTCTGGTCAGTTTCTGTGTCTAGAAGAAACTCGAGAGGAATGCCTAGAAACACTTGGTGCTTTTGAAAACCCTTCTCTCGTGTTAACTGAGGGGAAAGGTGAGGCTGAAGACCCAGCTTAGAACAGAGGGAAGGAAGGGAAGGAAGGCAGGCTTCTGCTTGCCTGTGTCCCCAGTTCCTAGACCCCATTTGACATCATCCTCCCTATCATTGATGTCTTTGTTTGGCTTTCCTAAAAGACGAGGAAGAACATGGATGGCTTCAGGCCTCTTTGTGGCTCACATGGCTCCTAGTACACAGAAGGTGCTTAAGAAACATCTTCAGAGCTAAACTGTCATCACTTAGGCAGCATAGATGCAGATGGACTGAAGAGAACCGTCCAAAGAGGCTCTAGTACTGCCCTGAACTTAACTTAATTGTCCGTGTTCTGAGCTCTTGTCAGCTAACTAGCTCACATTGGCCACTGAACTTGATGATGTCACCGACCCTCCCTTTGTCTCAACTCTCATGACCTCTCTCACTTTGACTCCTACTAACAAGTCCATCTACCGGAGATGCCCATAGCTCCCTGGTTCTCTTTTTTGCATGATTTCTACCTAAGTGGTAAAACCCTTGAGAGCTTTAGTTTCTATTTCTCCTCCGGCGCTTAGCTCTATACTGGGTCCATGGCAGACATCCCCCAGATTGTCTGCTTATGGCTATCATTTTCCTATGGAAAACCTAAACCAAACCAACTCAAACTAAGCCCAAGCCCAGGCACTCCCACAGCCCTATTTCTTCTGCTGGTCGATGCTCCAACTCTTTGACCTCCTTTGCAGTAAAACCCTTCAAAAGACTTGTCTATATTATTAGCGATTTCTCTCCTTTCATTTTTTCCTAGCCCCAATCCAGCTGGGCATTTCTCCCTACCACTCCTCCAAAGCTGCCCATGGCCACGTCACTGGTGACCTCCATATTACTATAAAGCATTCTCCAACTCTCTGATACCAGAACCGCTGACAGAGACATTCATCTCTACCCCACAAAGTGCTTCTGAACAGTGTTGCTCTTTTTCAGCCCCTGGAACTGGTTCTTCTCTCCCCACTGAACTGTTTCAGAGTCTTAGGCAAGCTGGGGCTCCTCTCCATCATTGCTCGTTCAGTGTGGTGGGCCTTCGGTGTCACATGAACAAGGTAATAAAGCTTAAATGTATGTCTGAAGCTCACGCATCCCTCCAGAATGTAAGACTTCAACTATATCTCTGCTTGGAAGCTGGACATAACATCACATATTTGTGAGCACTCATTGGGAAGGCAGAGAGAGGATTTCTTGTGAGTTGAAGGCCAGCTTGGTATATATAGTTTTAGGCTAGCCAGAGCTACATAATGAGACCCTGTCTTGGAAAACAAGCAAATAAGAATGTCCACTTGGATATGCATCATCCATATCTAACTCAACATACCCTAAAACAAAGTGAAGATCTCTGAATATTCTCTATTCTAGCCAGGCTATGAGGAACCCACTGTTCTGTATCACAGAAACCTAAAGCCTTGGCTATCTCTGACATGCCACCACCAACTGACTTCTTGGCTCTGCCTCTGAACTATATCGACTACATGCTCTCCTTTCGACTCCCAAGATACCGCTGACTTACATGCCTATTAATGATGAGAAGTAGAAACTGACCCCTTTTTTCTGCCTCCATTTCTGTTGCCCCATGGCAGACCTCCATCCACTCTCCTCCTCCCCGCCACCTCCCCCTTCCTTGTGATAAACTCTCACTGCAATCATAACAGAACTTTCCAGTTCTCTCCTTCCAGAAGGAAAGCTGGCACCCTGACAATGACCACCAGTTCCCTACAGGGTTTTCAGTCATGATTCCCTCTTAACCACCTGTACATGCTCTGATGTGGTCACCCTGACCTCATCGCTGTCCCTTTAATAGCCCCGATTATCCCCACCCCAATTCAAAACCATGTGCATGGCAGCTCCCTCTGCCTGGAGATGCCAACTCTGTCTCTCTCTTGCCGAGTCCTCTGTCCATGTCCCCCCTCAGCGACAAGCGACAGATACCCCACCTGCCTCTCAGTCTCTCCTTTGGCATTTCTTCCCTCCCACAGCACCGTCCCATCATTGCAGTGTGCTGACTTGTTCTCTTGGTATTTGCTACAAAGCCTCTTGCACTCGGAGAGCTTTCACCAGGGCAGAGCCGCTCAGCCAAGCTCCTGCAGTATAGCAAGTCCTCAATAATTGTTTATGGGATGCATTAATAATGGAGTAGACAACCACTTGGAAGCAAGTAAACAGGACAGGTCTTAGGGTGGCTTCTAAGACCAAGAAACAGAGTGCTCGCAGGAACCTGTGGACTAGAGGGAAGGAAGATCCATCATTTATCCATAGGCCTGCTCCTGATGGAGCTGTAAATAGAGATTTAACCTGAATACCCTTCAAAGCTCTGAGCATCCCCAGGAGAAAAGTGTTGACAAAGTAGGGGAGGGGTGGGAGTCTCCCAGGACACAACTTTGATCTTCAGGATCACAGGTGATCCCAAGAGAACACCGAGGTCGTCCCTGCATCCAGGGACCAGCCTCTTTGTCCTTCTCTCCCATCCATGCCTCCCAGCAACGCCCTGTGGTCAGTCTTCTTCCCCTGGGGGAGAGAGGTGGGGCTCAGCACTCAGAAGAGATCAGTGGGACAACCCAAGGATGCTGGAGGGCACTGAGATCTGTGTCGTGTGTAAAACCCAAACCCTGGGTGTTCACATCCTCCAGCGGCGTTTCCCTCAGCAGAGCCGGGACTCCAGGACTGTGGACATTTTCCCCTCTAAATTGAAAGTGGTTTTCTTTCTTTCTGTCTGTCTTCTTTTTTTTTTCCTTTTTCTTTTTTTGGTCACAGTGGTGGGTTTCAGAACTGCAAACCAGAGAGGCGTTTTGATTCCACAAACAGCCCCCAGAGGAAAGCATTTCAAGCCCGACATTTTTCTTCTTTAGCCAAGAGACCCATAGGGACATCTCAATCTCTCCTTCCCCCAGGCCTCCACCCTCCCCTCCACACACACATAAAGAAAATGCTTTTAAAAGTCTGCCTCCCATTGAATTAACTTAAACGGGAAATAAAATGAGCTCCTTCAACCTAGTTTTCATTCTGTCAGAATGGGGGAAAATGTATTTAAAGAAGAGTTCTAATGACCTTAGCCGCTTTAGCGCTACAAACACCAAGGATCTTGTTAGCTGGCAAGCTCCTTTGTGCTCAGGTCTGTGCAGGTGGGAACGCCATCGCCAGCGTGTTTGTGTTTGGACAGGGCCATCCAGACTCCTGGTGGCCTGTGGTGAGAGGCACCTTGAAGTACCACATGCCAACATCACAGGGCCCTGGCCTGCTTATCTGGGTCAGTAGAGAGCCTGTTCCCCGCAGGCAGCTGAGCACTTCTGGGTAAATTGAATATTTGTTAAGGAGTGCATATTTGTTCCTAGGCTTCTCTGAAGCTTCCACGTAGACTCACAGCACCCTTTTCCTTCCTCAGAGAGACAGAGAAATCTGTCTGGAAGGGAGGTGAGCCCTCCGGAGCCAGAAAACATATTTATCCATCCCCTGGCTGGCTTTTAGCTTTCATCTGATGGAACTAGGGGTGTTCCAGAACATTCTTCACCTTCAGAGAACATCAACTCCTAGGCTGTCGGCAAGTCTTATCCTGCCATTTGCTGTTGGAGGCTGGTGCTGCTGATGTGGTCGTCAGTTAGGACAAAGATTTATTTCTCACTGTTCTGGAAGCTGGGATGTCGCAAAGCATGTGGCCAGTACCTGCTGAGATGGTCTCCATTGCAGCAAACATGGAGAGGAAACAGGTCTCTGCAGCACAGGGCTCTTCCCCTAATCCTATCCAGGGAGTTCCACTGTGATGGTTTGAGCAAGAAATGCCCTCCACAATCTCAGGCATTTGAATGCTTGGTCCCCAACTGATGGTGCTGTTTGGATGGTTTAGGTGTGGCCTTGCTGAAGGAAGTGTGTCGCTGGAGGCGAGCACGTGAGGTTTTAAAAAACCCAGGACATCCCCATGGGTTTCATGGTCTAGGTTCCAGATGTGAGCCCCTAGTTTCTGCTCTAGTCCCCTCCTGCTGCCTGCTTCTGGGTCACGAGGGACTCTCCCTCTGGGATTGTAAGCCCAAATAAATCCTTCCATAAGTTGCCTTGGTCCTGGCGTTTTAGCATAGCAACAGAAAAACAACTAATAAGCACCCCCCGACCTCCTCCTCAATCCAATAAACCCACAGATACCCCATTTCCAAATGTCAATAACACACAAATCAGGGCACTAAGCTTTTATCATGTGACATTTAGGGAGATGCATTCAAACCCTACCAGGTGTCCATTAATCCACACCTTCTCTCAACCCAGTTTTTTTTTGTTGTTGTTTTTTGGGTTTGTTTTTTTTTTTTTTTTTTCGAGACAGGGTTTCTCTGTGGCTTTGGAGCCTGTCCTGGCACTAGCTCTTGTAGACCAGGCTGGTCTCGAACTCACAGAGATCCGCCTGCCTCTGCCTCCCGAGTGCTGGGATTAAAGGCGTACGCCACCACTGTCCGGCCCCAGTTTTGTTCTAACTAAGGAACAAAGAGAAATGCCATGCAGCAAATAGGAAGCCCAGGTGAGCCCACCAGAGAGGAACAGTGATTCAGACTCTCCAGTGGGAAAGCTGCGGGAGGCAATGTCTGAAAAGGGCGACTGGGGATGTTTCTGGAAGCTGCCTCTGTCCAGAAGTCACACTGATCTTTATGCACAATACACCTATCTGTGAAAGGCCTTGCTGTGTAGAGGCTGGGGGCGTCTGCAGGAGACACCAAAGACCCTGCTTCTCCAAATACTCTTCAGTCTAACACCGGAATTCAGGAATGTTTGTAGTGGGGCAGAATGCATCACGCGTGTACATGCATGTGCATGGGGCCAGAGGTTGACCTAGGGGATTGTTCCTTAGGAACTGTTCAAAACTGTTGGGGTTGGGACAGGATTTCTTACTGGCCTGGGGCTTGCCAAGTGAGCTAGGCTAGCTGGTCACCTTCCTTAGTGCTAGGATAATCATTACTGGTGTAACACCACTAGAGTGTCCGTCTGTCTGGAAGATGGTGTTAAGAGCTTTTAGTGATGCAAAGTGACATTCTATTTGCTGCTACGAAGGAATTGTCCCCCTCCCATACCACAATTAATAGCAATACATTGTACATTTCACAAGGGCCTAAATACTAGATTGTGAATATACTCGTCACATATAGAAAATGAGTATGTTGGGGGACAGACATGTTGGTTAGCTTGATTTAATCATCTCATAAGTAAACACATGAAAACACTACATTGTACTCTATAAATTATATGATCATTATGTGTCAAAAAAGTAGATATCATCATTATGTTTATCTAAACACTCGCCTATTTCTTCAAGGCTAGCATCTGTATCGATCACTTCTCTTGCTGTGCGCAGATAGCTAACAAGGAACAATTGAAGGGAAAGGGGGTTTATTTTGGCTCATGGTTTAGGGTACAGTCCATGCTCGTGGGGAAAGCACAGTGGCAGGAGGGGCTCATGGCTACGGCAGCGGCAGTATAAGGCTTCCTGCTTACACCAGGCTAGACAGGAAGTAGAGAGAGAGGATGCCAGCACTCAGCCCACTCTGTCTTTCTGTCCAGTCCAGGACTCGGGCTCAGAGGATCATGCAGTCCAGATGTGGGGCAGGGTTACTCCTCTCTGAAAATATCTTCACAGACACACCCCAAGGCATGCCACACGAATGTGTGGGTCCAATCAGCCAGTGGTCACTGTGTCCAAAAAGGAAACAGTCCCAGGGCATAAGAACAGACATGGATTCTAACGACAAAATGCCAGAGTGTTTGTTGCTTTCTTTGACCTTAGCTGTGTTTGACTGTGATCAGAGTCCCACGGTTTCAGTGACATACATGTTCCCACGAGCCCTCTCATTTTTATGGCACCCTGTGTAATTCCTACAGTATTTCAGAGTTTGTATACAACATGTCATAGCAGAAACATCTGGTGGAACAGGGTCCATGCGTCCTTTTTGGCAGTCCGATACTGTCATGGGGTGCTCAGCGGAAACCACCCCTAAAGTGTTAGCGCCAACCGTTCTCTCCTCGGTTTCCTGATTTCTTCCCAGCATGCAGAGCTCTCCATCACCATCCTCTCATGTGAGGGCGATCCGGCTGCGACATCTGTGCCCCATGGATCGACAGGCTTGATTTGGTTGATCCGGCTGCGACATCTGTGCCCCATGGATCGACAGGCTTGATTTGGTTGATCTGGCTGGCTAGGCAAGTGTCCCCTTCCTCCCTCACCACTCCATGTGCATCCTTCCTGACCTTCCCAGAATAGAGGAGGACCCGTCTTCGGTTAAGGATATACGAGTAGCTGCGCTCCTCTGCTAGAACCTCCAAACAAGCTCTCAAGGTCCAAATTTTTCTTATTTATAAAAGTTACCTTGGCTTTTCTCATCTTGCTCCAGCCTAGACAGGTTGCCTCCTGGGGCTGTTCACAGGCTGTCTTTAGGCAGAGTTGTCTTTCCTCTTTCTCCTCGTGTCTTCCTCCTCCTTGGCATAACCGCTTCCATTGCCGGCTTACAGTCTTGTATTTTTATTCTTCCAAAGAGCACAAGGAGCTTGCATATGTCAAAATCTCTGTTCTGGCACCATCCTGAAGTTTTGCCTGGGTGCCGGAATCTAGACTCAAAATATTTAGCTTTTAAATGTTCATGGCATCGGTCCACTGTCTTCTAACTGCCAGCATCGCCAAGAAGCTCCTATGCCAATAGAACTCTTATTTCTGGGCTTTTTCCTGTGAGTTTAATCACCCTCTTCTTTGTTTTGAATGCTCTCAAGTCCCACATGCTAGGACTTCTGAATCATTATACAAAGCACTTGGTATCTTTTTTCTCCATTTGAAGAATTGGAAAAATTCTCTTTTATTAATTCTTTGATAGATATTCTCTTCTATTTTCACTAGCCTTTGCTTCAATAACTCTCTTATATTTTCTTCTACTTGAAAAAATCTTTTCTGAGACGTTTATGCAGACTCATCTATTGAACTTTCTGTAGAGCCTTTTATTTTAACCACCATAATCTCAAATCCCAAGATCTTATTCTCTGTTCATTTCTCTTATGTATTAACGTCTCATTTTAGAGGCAACATATTCTCCATATTTTTCTATTTTAATCAGCCTCAAATTTCTCTTCTGTTCTCTGAAATGCCGTCCCTGCAGTCCTGAGGACACAGAGCTCACTCTGCCTGCCCCCTCCCCCTCTCATCTTCATCAGGATGGCTCCCGGAACTCTGCGTCTGCAGTGATCTTTCCTACATCTCTCTCCCAAACTGCTTCTGGAAACTCTTGTCTGCTTCCTCCCTTCCTTAGTTTTTATTTATATAGATTTATCTCTTTTTCTTAACCTGCTGAGGATTTTAATAAGAGCTCATGAAAATTTTGTATCCGTGGATATTTCACCATCCTGAAATTTAAGGGTGGTGGCACCTGTTGTATGACTTTTCCTAGGGAGACAAGACAAGTGTCTACTCACCCAACAAAGGACATCAGGGACAGAGTAGTGAGTCCACAGAAGCCCACTGCAGTGGACCAATGAGTTTATTGGGTTTACTTACAGAGCATGAATGAATGTAGACAACCCAAAGCAACCACACCATCATCAAAGACATCACCTTAACCTGGATGATGACTCATACCATCTGTATCCCCGAACAGTCTTTGATGACTTCCAGACAGTTCAGTTAGCAAGACATCCCTTTCTCAGCGATTGTCCCTGATTCTAGGACCAGGCACAGGGGTCTTGTCAATCTTCTTCTATTTCCTAAGACTTGTAAGTTTTATTTGCTTCCTGTCTTAGGGGCTCTCCTCCCCTCACAGCTCCCCACAGTTGCCCATCTGACCCAGCCACACACAGCTATTAACTCTCCGAAAGTATTTTGGTGGCTGAGATTCTGACTTCCAACCTTCTCTCTCTCGACAAAACTTAGTAACTGTCTCCAACAGGTCAAACCCTGGCTTCCTTTTGATGCCACAGAGACTGGATAGCCCTGTCCTGAATATAAGCTATGCATTCAACCAGCAAATTCATGCCCATCCCAAAGTTGTTTTGAAATAACATGTAACTTTGAGGTAGATTTTACCTGCTTCTTGAAGCTGAAATCACCCTTTGACTTTGTAGTAACCAATCAATTCATTTAGACTGCCAATTGAGTGTGTCTAGGTGCCTAAACTTCAGCTTCAGGGAAAAAGGGCCCTATTGAAAAATTCCTTCACCAAATGACCTTCACACCTTTGGTGACATTATCTGCACCACTTTATTTCCAACACCCCAGGCACTCTTGGGAGTTAATGAGGAAAAGGTGCTTAAGAGAACTGAGCTGCCCTGAGATTAGCATTCCAAGAAGCTAACTGGAATTACGTGGTGTCAAGTGACGGCAGTCTCCCTGGATGGCCAGGTAGGGAAGTGGGTTGTTGCTCAGAACCCTTTCATTCTGGCAACCATAAAACTGTTACTTTGTTTGATTTTTGTATAAGGCAAGGCTGGCTCCGTCCAGCCGAGCTCCCTTCTTCATGTCCAACTCCCAAACTCAGAGTCCTCTCACATCAGCAAGCCAAGAGCAGCTTTGCCACCTGCTTGGTGGCAGAGAAGAACTCACACTCAATACCCAAGGATCTCTAACTCCTTTGTAGAGCTTGGCTTCTTGTCCGATGATTACGGCATTAACCTTAGGCCAAGCACCAGAATTATATAGACTCTAGCATCTGAACATGGTCTGGGATCTGGCTTGCTTGGTGGCAGAGTGACAGGGGGTGAAGAACCCCACTCCTCAGCATCTCTTCACTGCCTCCTTCCAGTCCGAGGTCCCGTGGTAGAATCCTTGGAGAACATTTTTTATTTCTCTTCAACTGAACATTAGTCAAAGAGACATTTTTGAAGGTCTATGATCTTATGGTGACCAAGTGTTGACTGGGGAGTCACCTGGAATGTAAAACTTCACATTCTAGAGTGAAGAAGGTCACGTGGTGAAGACAATAAGAGAGTTCGCAGATTGGGGGATGAATTCTCCTTGTGTCAGTGACTCTCACCTTCTGCTCTGTATAGTCCCGTGGAAGCGTCTCTCCTTAGATGTTGGGGGAGCCTGGGGCTTCCATTTATCTCATAACAAATAGCTCACAGCCACCCCTCTGCCGCTGCTGGTCATTACAAAAGGCCAGAGCAAAAGCTCTTATGGAAGTCTTGGCAAAGTAAGAAGGAAAGTGGCCTCCGGCTTATAGCTCACAGAAAGAGAAGGATCAGAGATGCACAGCCTCTTGGGAATGAGTTCTCAAAGTAGCCTGACATTTCCCAGTCAAGCCTCCAGACAGGACCTGATGCCGGGGCATCGCTGTCCCCACTGGCTCCGGCTGAATTCCTGCAGTGAAGTAGTAAAAGGGAAAGCCGCACCTGCAACAGCACTCAGAAGCAGGACTTTAGGAGGGTACAGGTGAATACAAGGCCGTGGCTCCTTTGGTAAAGAGCTGCCCTCACAAGCATGATGGCCTGAGTTTGATCCCCAGAGTCCATGTTAAAAAACATGGACATGGCAATACATGTATGTATATGTATGTGTGTATATATGCACATATACATGCATATATGTGTGTATATATATACACTTCAATATGTATAGTCAAGCAAACATCCATACACAAAAAATAGAATAACTCTAAAACAAAAAGAACCAGCTATGGTGGCACACACTAATAATTCCAGTGCTGGGGAAATAGAGAGAGGTAGTTCTTAACAGTCAGCTGTCCTAGCATACATGATGAATTCCAGATCAGTATGAGTTCCTATCTCAGAAAAACACAGGGTGGATGGCATCTGAGGGACAATAGCCAAGGCAGTCCTCTAACCTCTATGTGCACATGTATGCACATGCACCTGCTTATGTAAGCACACCTGTACCAATGTGAATGCATATACATGCACATACACGACCGTGCGCGCGCGCGCGCGCACACACACACACACACACACACACACACACACACACACACACACACACACACGAAGATTAAACGAAGCCATAAAGATGAAGCCCTAATCCTATAAGACTGGCTGAATAAACAAAAGGAAGCAAGACCTGAGCTAGTAGGCTCCAGCCAGCATCTGACTCCCTTTAGGACCCTGGGGAGCCCAAGCCAGCAGGAAAGACAAGACCAGGTGTGGCTTCAAGATCTTGAACTTCCTGGCCTTCAAAATTGTGAATTAAAAAACAAACATTTTAAAAATAAACTCTGTTTGTGATGCTTAGTTACAGGAGTGGAGAAAATCGGAAACCCTGTGAGAAGCAGGCTAGAGCTAGGAAGTCAAGTGGCATCCGGAGTCCTGACCCAGGAGAAAGCCTTAAGTGCTCAGTGTTCTAAGCGTCTAACTGTGTGACAGTTTGCTGTGCACCCATAGGGAACTAACACAGTGTTTCGGGAACCCGTGGGTGTTGGCCCCACGGAGAGGGCTATCACCTGCACTGTGTGATGGGGCTGACGCTCAATACTTCTTCCATGCTGATGCTTAGCCAGAGGCCCTGGATCCTTGTACCTCAATGATCCTAAGAAAACCGCCGAGAACCCTGACTTCCTTGGGCTCAGATAAAGATTGTGGACACGCAGGGAGGGCTTTAGAAACGGGTTTCTTTGGACTCCGACCACTCCTGCTGCACACCACTGGCCAGCACCCATTTTAATGTCGCGTTCACTTTTAATAAATTGTACAGTCAGGAGTTAAAAATGACCGTAGAAAATGAATGTCTTCTTTCCGTCCCGTGTTCCCTCCTTCCCTCCCCATCATTTACACTCATTTCTCTCGTTCAGATAAGATTGTAAAAGGATTAGAGCTTGTAGCATCGCTCCAAATTGGCCTAATGGAAACGAGGACCCCCGCTCCTGGAAACGGAGGCAGGATATAAAATAGGATAATTGACAGTTTTCACATTGCAGGCCAACCTCAGAGTTCCTTTGTGTGGCTGGCCTGACCCTCATCTCCGTGTGACAGATTATCCATTTTAGAACTCAGTGAGAGAAACAGAACAAGGACAGTACAAGCTGAGATGTCCACCTGCAGTGTTCCACTGGCTGTTCCTGCCTTAGACTAAACACCTCCAGGCAGCTCATGTGGCCCCAGTGAGTACACAGGATCGGGGGGAGGCTGCCCTAAACACTCTGGACATTCCAGATGCCCTGGGAAGCTCTGTCAGCAACTCAAGGCTTCCTCTAATAAGAGAGATGGGAAAAGTCTTGTCCCTTGGAAGTTGCTTCCTTAAAAACTCAGCCAACATCTCCCTTCCCGGGCAGCCTGTACCACAGGAAGTAGGAGCAGTACAGTTTTGCAGCCATGGCCTTGCTTCTACCAAAGGTGGGGTGAAGGGCAATGTGGCGGCCCGCTCAAATGCCGTTTGCTTTAAAAACTATTAGATTCATTAATGTCCTCTGCCACTCTGAAGACAGACATGAGCCGAATGCCACATTAACCAGAGGGCCTGGTTACCTGTCCCCCTCCTCTTGAAACAGTATGACCTAGGGGAGCATTTCACAGCTATCCTGGGGTCTGGTAGTTTCACACAGCTGTGTAAAGTCATAGACATGCATGCAGCCCTGCATATACATGTATGACAGGGTCATGAATGCACGTAGTGGCATTTCACTTGCATTTTAATAAATAAAGCTTGCCTGAGGATCAGAAAAGCAAAAGAGCCACACTGGCCAGCCTTTTAGACCAGGTGGCAATAACACACACCTTTAATCCCAGTAGCCACACTAGTTGCCATAGAAACCAGGTGGTGCACGCCTTTAATCCCAGAACTAGAGAGGATTATAAAATGGGAGGAGACAGCTCTCAGACATGGTCTCATTCTGCGATTCCTGGAGGCAGGATTGCCATTTTGGACTGAGGTTGAGGTAAGAGCCAGTGACTGGCTGCTTTGCTTTTTAGATCTTAATGTTATTTCATTTATTAAAATACAAGTGAAATGCCACTACACATGCATGCACATAGACACACATGCACACATACATGCACACTCTTTTCCATACACACAGTTCACCTGTTGACTTATTCTGTGACCCACTGATTGCGGTCCCTACATGAGATCTGAACATTGTATTTTGCAATTGGCATCTTTGTAAAGCATTAGCTCACACTGAGGCATAGCCAGAGCTGGGCACATCCTTCAGTGGTGATTGGGCTTGACATTAGCAAGGCCTGAGTTTGATCCATAGAACTGACAGAAAAAAGAAAGGAAAAGAACAAAGAATCCAGTTAGAAAATCAACACAAACATCTACAAAATTAAGAAGGAGTAGACATGGTTACTTTTCTGCCAGTTCCCACACCACTCTCTTGTAGACATTCTGCCACCTGGAAAAAGTATTTGTTAACAAACATCAACAGAGATGGAGTCCATGCCACTGTTTTCAGACCCGGGAGTGGGCACAGTGGAACCTGTCTCTGGAGCCTCCTAAAGCCTGGGCTGGATACAAAGAACTGGACACCAGCCTTCTCATGTGGCCCCTTCTCTATTAAGAAGATGGACGTCTCCAAAGTGGCAGCTTTGGATGTTTCCAGGCCTAGCTTGCATTGCCCGGTGACCCCTTTACAGAACCACATTGAGTTGATAAGGTTATTTCATAATCCACTGAGTCTTGCTAAACACAATTTTCTGTTGTGTTCCCAGTGAGGCTGAGATCGAAGCCCCTTTGGGAGGAAATGGTAGAGTCTGTGCTCTTGTTACAGGGAAGGCCACTGGAACCAGCCACTGGGCAGAGAGGACAGTGTGGACCCAGCTCAACAGCTACTTTGCAAAACCGCAAGTTTAATGCAAAACCCACAAAAGGAGGGCTCAAAAGAAGTGCGTGGGATGGGGGGGGAGATTGCTGTGTCCTTTAAGTGCTCGCTACCCAAGCAGGAGAGCCTGAGTTTGATGCTATGCCCCACATGTAAAAAACAGGGAGTGATGGAACGTGTTTGTAGTCTCTGGGGTTTGCTTGCCCAGCCCAACCAACAAACTCAGGACCAATAAGAGACCCTCCCACCAAAACCATGCAGGCCAGTGTCTGAGAAACAACACTTGAGGTTGATCTTTGTAGACATATACATCTGAACATACATGAACATACCCACAGAGACAGGATCTCCCTCATCCACACGACAAAGAGAACTAATATCCAGTTATTCGATTTTCTAAGCATGGGCCTAGAAACACACTGTCCTGTTATATGCTTTACATGATAATTACTTTGTATATGTTATATCCATATACATACCCACATACATACACAAACACATATATACGCAGACATACACACTTTATTTCTCCACAGCTCTTCCTATGATTTAGTTCCTCACTACTGTGGCGGTGTTTGGCTCTTTCTGACTGGCTGTCACAGTGACTGGCATCCTGCTAATGTTAAGAAACTTTGTTCCCCAGAAAGTTAGTACTATCTCAAGTTCTCACTTACAGAAGGAAGAAGAGCCCAGGCTCTTCAATTCTCTGACAAGTGGTAGAGACCCTAAGATAGCAGCAGGGTAACTCTGGAACTATGTGTGATGTGGAACCTCAGCCACCGAGCCTGAAGCCTGGAGCCTATGAAGAGGGGCCTTACCCTTCCGGTAAAACAAAATCATACAGGCAAGGCCTGACTTCATAGTTCCTGTGCCTCTCTTGCTCCAAGGAGTTTTAAAGGAACTGATTTTCCAAGAACCTCCCCTCAGCCCCCATCCTTTGTGGAATGAATCTGTGGCCAGCAGGAGAATCTCGATCAGCCTAAGCCTAGGAAGCTATTTTTGCACCAGGACACAGCAAATGGTGCCACATTTGAAAGTGAAGACACAGTTCTTGATTCCTGATTACAAAGGAGTACTTGGACCATACATGGGATGTAATAGAAATGCGGTGGATGGAAGCATCAATCCCAGGAGGCCAAGGGAGGTCAGCTAAGGTGAGAGCAGTGGTTCTGGGTCAGGAGAGGAAACCCTGCTGGGAAGATGGCTCTTGTGGTAAAGCATTTGCCTGGCAAGTGTGAGGACCAGCCTCTGACATCAGAACCTATAAAGCATTTGCCTAGCAAGTGTGAGGACCAGCCTCTGACATCAGAGCCTATGTAAAGATGCTGTGCTTGTCTGGCTTCTTCCTTTCCCATTTGTATCCCCTTGGTCTCCTTTTGTTGTTTTATTGCTCTAGCTAGGACCTCGAGTACTACATTGAATAGACACGGAGAGAGTGGACAGCCTTGTCTTGTTCCTGATTTCAGTGGGATCGCTTTCAGTTTCTTTCCATTTAATTTGATGCTGGCTGTTGGCTTGCTGTATATTGCTTTTATTATGTTTAGGTATTTTTCTTGTATTCCTGATCTTCCCAAGACTTTTATCAGGAAGGAGTGTTGGATTTTGTCAAAGGCTTTTTCAGCATCCAATAAGATGACCATGTGGTTTGTTTCTTTCGGTTTGTTTATATTGTGGATTACATTGACAGATTTTCGTGTGTTGCAGACATCTGAAATAGTGGAGAGGGTACCTGAACTGGCCTTCTACCATAACTAGATTGGTGACTACCCTAATTGTCATCAGAGAGCCTTTATTTAGTAACTGATGGAAAAAGATACAGAGATCTTCTGAACTTGGGGAGTCCTGCTGGAGAAGGGGAGGAGGGACTGTATGAGCCAGGGGAGTCAAGGTCATGAAGGGGGAACACACAGAGACAGCTGGCCTGAGCTTGTAGTAGCACATGGACTCTGGCCCAACAGTTAGGGCTCCTACATGGGACCGACCTAGGCCCTCTGCATGTGTGTGACAGTTGTGCAGCTGGTATGTTTGTAAGCAGTAAGATCAGGCCCTGGCTTTTGGGAACCTGTTCCCCATACTGGATTACCTTGTCCAGCCCTGATGCAGGGGGAGGAGTTTGGTCCTGCCTCAACAGGACATGCCACGCTTTGTTCAAGTCCATGGGAGGCCTGCCCCTTACTGAAGGAGACTGGAGGAGGAGTGGTACATGGGAGGGGGAGAGCCTGAAAGGAGAGGAGAGGAGGGAGGGGAAACTGAGGTAGGTGGAAAATAAAATAAAAGAGGCTGTGCATGTACAAACATCTAATCCCAGAGCCAGGGAGGCAGAGACAGGCAGATCCTGGGGTTCGCTGGCCAGACAGCGTAATTGGCAAGCTCTGAGTCAATGAGAGATGTTGTCTAAAAAAAAGAAAAAAGAAAAGAAAAAGAAAGAAAGGAATTTGATAAGGTTTGATAATCTTTGATGAATGATGACACCTGGGGTTATCATATGATGTCCATATATACCCCATACACATGGATATGTATACATAGGTATAGGTGTGAGAGTATATGTAGGTGTGAGTCTGTGAGTATATGTAGGTGTATGTATATGTATGTGGGTGGCTATATGTATAATATGTAATGTGAGTGTATGTGTGTGAGGTACATTGTGTGTAGGTATGAGTATACATGTGTGAGTGTATATATATAGGTGTGTGTATGTATGTACATGTGTATATGTAGATGTGTATATATGTGCGTATAAGTATGGGGGTATGAGTGTATTGTGTGCAGGTGTGAGTGTACATGTGTGGGTGGGTCTGTATATGTAGGTGTGAGTGTATGTATGTGGGTAGGTGTGAGTGTGTGTGTATATATAGGTGTGAGTGCAGGTGTGAGTGTACATGTGTGGGTGTGTGTGTATGTAGGTGTAAGTGTATGTATGTGGGTAGGTGTGAGTGTGTGTGCATATATAGGTGTGAGTACAGGTGTGAGTGTACATGTGTGTGTATGTAGGTATGCGTGTATGTAGTAATGGGATGTCAGGTAGGCTGCTTTTTCCTGGGAAAGTCTAGAGCTGAGCACTCTCTCTAGCCTCCTAGGAAACAGGGTCACCATTACAACAGGGCATGCCCCTGAATCTGTAACATGGAGCTGCCTGCTGTGGCCTTCTCAACACTTCAGCCTTAGTGACCAACCTTGCACTCTGTGTTGCCTCTGCCCTGTGGTTTGGCAGAGGCAACTGGCAAAAGCCCCAGGTGTGAGGAGACAGGGAACCCAAGTTCTAGTTCTGCTTGTCCATCAGTGTCTTGTTGCTTGTATAAGCCCGGTAACTCCCCAGTGCCCGCAGGACATGAAGAGGGAAGGAGGGGCTCTGCGTAGACCTCTGAGGGGCAGGTGTGAGAGCCGCCGCTGTCCGCCTGCCCCATCCCTCTCTCTAATCCTCTGACCTCAGTTTCCCTCTTCCTCAAGTTACAGGTGAAGAAAGTGAAGTTCAGGACGGTGACAGCAGCCTCAGATGGACCAGTGAGTGACCTGTCAACTACAGTTCCCCAGAGACAACAGTTCAGTGACTGTAAAGAGGGTGGGTGCTGCCCGTCCAGGGCCTAAAAACAGATTACCTTGGGCTATCTCTGCCCTTTGAATGGGCATCATCTTCCTGTGTCTGTGACCTATCGTGACTATTGGGTAAATGCTCTTGGAATGTATGACTCGACCCTGGCTTCTTTCAACCCAAAGGCTGAGAATGGCACAGATGGCATCTAAGGCCTAAAGCAGAAATGTCTTCTTTTAGCCATAGCCTATATACTTATATTTCCACCAATGTATTGGAACATGTCTTGATTTCTTACTGGCCTTGTTCTGTTACGACAAAAGCTTCTTGAACCTGTTTCATGGTAGAATATGGAATTTTGGGTATCCCAGGCCCTGGTCACTCATACTTGCCTCCAGAATAAACCATCTCTTACCTTGTTGGGGGCCAGACCTGTTTCTTGTCTACGGGTCTGACAAAGTAAAGCCTGAAGGACAGGGCCCAGGGCCCAGCGAGCTTGCTAGCTTGTGGTAACGGCTTGCTGTCCCTCCAGCTTTTAGGAGCATACACTCAGTGAGACAGATGTCTAATGTGCCCTGGGCTGTGCCGGACACTTAGACAGGACACAAGAAATGGTGGCTGCCCCATCAATAGCACAGCCTGGTCTCAGGCTGCTTGTTGCCAACATGCTGTATTTCACTAATGCAGCTCCCCAGGACTCCCCGGTCCTCTGGCCCCTTGGATAACTCCCTCCTATTCTCTCTGGAGGATGTTTCTGGGGATTTCCCTTGGTCCTATGCTTCTTCCTTCCTTCCTCCCTCCTCAGGGCTTACCATGGACTTCATCTGTGGGCTCCCACAGACCTCAGGCTTCTTTTCCCTCAGTGACTGTCTTCCCAGCCTCCACCCTCCAGAGCCTGGGGCTCGGGGAACCTCTTGGACATCTTGCGGCCTGCAGATGTTGCTCTGCCCTCACACTTCCTTTCATGCCGACTTCTTTCCTACCGTCTTCTTTGCTGACAATCACGAGAGGTTTGGTTTTATTCTTTCTTCCCCTCATTTATACTAAATAACAACTTAGTGATAGTTCTTGCAGGATTCTTGGGGACTTGAGGGACTGGGTATCCAGTTTTCATTCTCTTTCCCATGTTGAGGTCCCCTGGGACAGGCCTGTGGGCTTCTGTCTAGGCACCGTCCACTCTCGTGTGAACCCACCTGAAAAAGGATCTGTCTAGTCTGTGGTCCTGTAGCCTGTCACAAACCATTAGCGCTCCCTCCGTAGATCCTGCACATCTCGGAATCCCTGTACCTGTTATACTGTGCTTTATCCCCAGTGTATACACCGTCCTCACCTGTACACAGGAGCCCTGAGTCAAAGCGGTGCCTGCTGGGAAACACGGCTGTCTCTTACCTTTGACAGCCACCCAGACATCCTTCCAGTCCCAACACAGAGGCATGTTTTTCCTGTTGGTGCTGCCCTTTGTCATTGTGCGCGGGCATCAATTCCAGGACCCCCGCAGATGTCCAAGTCTATGGATGCTAAAGCCCCTTATAAAATACACAGAATGTATTGTTTCCTTCCATCTACCTTCCCTCACCCAGATCCCTACAATACCTAACTCTCTGTAATTAGCTGATCTGTGACAGCGTTTGGGAGATCCTGACAAGAAAAAGTCTGGGTGTATTCAGCACAAATGCAGAAATTAAAATGTGTGTGTGTATGTGTGTGTGTGTGTGTGTGTGTGTGTGTGCACGCGCGCACGCTCGCGCGTCTGTGTATTGGTCTGTGGCTCACTAACTCTACAAATAACATAACTCTATATTATACAAATTATAACTCTATATATACAAATAGTAACTACAGACACAAAAAACTGACTCAATTTATATGCAGAGGATCCTCACCTGTAAGATTTAAGTGGAACTCAAAATGTCTGCTAGGGCCTCAGTTAATTCCCAATTATGTAGATTTTGTGGGTGGTGCCTCAGTCCCAGGTTGGCCTCTTAGGATGTTTAACAAATAAGGAGCCATTTGCCCTCTCTTGCCGCCAGCCTGTGCAGTTGTGGGGAAGCTCACGGCAGAGTCTGACCAATAAGCTGCAGGTGGAAGGGGTATGTGCCTCTTCCAGGCCAAAGCGTGGAAGAGCCAGGGCAAGTCTCCAGCTGCTCGTCCACCTGCAGCTGACTGCAGAACCTAAGATCAAAAGCGGCTCACTTGCCCTGCCTCCCTGCTGAGAGCAGGAAGTAACTTGTTAGGCCGCTGGGCTTGAATACAGCAGATCACACCTGTCTATTTAAACATCCCCATCTTCTATGTTCCTGGACCAGGTCACCTCTTACAAGCCAGCTTCCATGTGATCCAAAGCCTACATTAGTGTTTAATGGTCCTCATAAGACACAGCAGGGAGGAAATCAGCTACCAAGACACACACATGCATGACCACCTCACAGCCTACATAGGTCTGTAGTTGGTTAGGTAGTCAGAGAGACAGACAGATGAACGGACAGACAGAGATACAGAGTGCCAGGGCATCATAACTAGGAAACAGGATGAAAAAGGCCTTCTTACTGTTCTCAGATTCTTGGGCAATGTGGTTTTAACGTCTTAGTTTAACAAGAGAGGAGAGTGGAAGCATTCCATGCACATAAAACCTAGAAAAGTTCTAGACGCTGACCCCCACTTAGCTTCAACACTGTCAACAAGAGAAGGAAACCCCATCTCTAAGGGGTGTGGTCACAGCATCCAGACACAGATGCGGTGCGATGATAGCAATGCCATCCGACTTTTGAAAATTGTATTAGAAAGAACGTTTATGAGTAAAACTGTCACAGAGTGTTGATGAGACTCCCAAGGTGGCTCAGCAGGACAAACACTTGCTACCTGAGTCTGAAAACCCACACTCAGCCTGCAACTCAAGTAGACGTATGAGAGACCAGACCTTGTGCACACACGCACACACGCACACACACACACACACACACACACACACACACACACACACACAAATAATAATAAAAATTAAATGCAAATAAAAATCTAAAAGATAGATAATTTTTGCTAGTGGAGTAAGAGATTTGGAGAGAATCATGAAAATGAGTTAAGTCATCAAAATTGCAGATTAATGAAAGAAAATGATGTATTCAACTTTAAATTTTATATGATAAAGGGAAAGGATGAGGAATGACCTGGGGAAAGGAAGCTACCAACATGCACTGAACAAGGATGGGTAATCAGAAATGTGAAGAACTCTTTAGAAAGAGGAGGAAATGATCTCACTAAAAGTAGGAGTAGGCCAAGGACATGAACCAGAGCCCTCAGGGGCAGAACTCAAATGTGATGAAGTACTGCGACAAGCAGCGCTGCCACCAAGACTAGGTTCTTAGCTGTGCTGTGTCTATTACAGGAAGCAAAATAGCACAGCACCCAAAGAGAAGAGCTGCTTTAAGACGCGCGCATGCACACACACACACACACACACACACACACACACACACACACACGGGGTGGGGGAGATATGCTCAGGGTTTTCATGCTAAGTCAGTGTGCACAGCAAAAAAGCAAGAAGGAAGCCAAGGAAAAGTTCCCAGAGAGTTTAGTCCCTCCTCTTGGTCCATCCCCACAACTGTAACACAGACTGTGACTTTTATACAGAACAGAACCTTCTTGACCTCAAAGCTTCAAAGGCTGCGATGTCCAAGGTCAAGAGACCGCAAGCACTAAGGCCTTTCTTGGTACATTATCCCATACTGGAAGGATAGAGATTGTACCAGAGAGCAAGTGGTCCAGTCTGCAGCTTCTTACACATCATAGTATCAACCGTCTGCTTCTGCCCTGATGACCTAATTACTTCCCTTCATGCTCCACCACCCGACGCTGCTGTATTGGGAATTCGGTTTCTAAAATGTTTTTAGGGGTTCATCCTCGCATCAGCCTTTGAGAAAGCGGAGGCCTCAAAGATGGGGACAGAATTGATGGAATGAAGATGTAACACAAAGGGATATATTAGATTGGCTTACATGATACCCACCAGGTAGTCAGCCTAGCAATGGTTGTCTTCACAGTGGAGAGGCTGAGAGAACCCATCAGATGCTCAGTTCACAAGGCTGGCTGCCACAGCAGCTCAGGTCTGGTGCAGAGGTCCCGGGGGGGGGGTCCTGGGGAGCCATTGGTCTTTAGTCCACATTGGAAAGCAGAGAAGGCTGGGGTCTGAAATCAATGATGGATGGTGACAGCAAAGGCAATAGCAGGGTAGGTGGGCTTACCAGCAAGGAATGATGGCAGGCAGGCAAAAACAGCCCCGCTTATTTTCAGACATCTTTATAACTGGACCACCACGGGACGAGGAAGCCCGCGCTGGGGTAGGGTCTTCCTCCCTCCAGTTAATCCTTCTAGGACATACTTTCAGAGGTCACTCAGTTGATCCCAGATCTAATCAAACTGACAACCAAGATTAGCTCTCACAGTTTCCCTTGTCCTCAAGATATGTTTGCTGTCATGAAGCCCTGGGGATGCTGGGAGGATGTGTGTGTTAAGGCTCCCCTCAGCAGATGCCTCAAGAAGACTTTATTGTCATTGGGACAGCCAGTGAGAACTTCCTGGAAACTGTTGTAAAGCATTTCATGCTGCTGTCAAAGACTGTGCGGCTGGGCTGGTGCCCAGTGTTGCTGTGGACAGACTGTAGCAGTCTGTTCCTCGAATGCCGGAGAATTGCTGAGAATTGTTGCATGTCTCACTGTTGGCAGTTACTTATTGGAAATGAGACGTCTTAGTCCTTCGGTAAGATGTTGAGCTTGTGGATTTACCTGAGGACAAGAGCATTTGAAAGTCATGAAAACTTGCTTTGAGCTCCAGCTACAACAGAGACCTGAACCTGCCTAGAAAGCTAAGTGTGATGCTAAGCCATGGATCTGCCAGGTAGGATGGGGAAAATTACATGATAGCTTGAGGCCCAGTTTCCTTATTTGTAAGTGAATTTGTGAGTATGGGCTGTAGGAAGAATGAGAGCAGCCGCTGTGTTTGACACGTCAGCCGTCAATCAACATCAGCATCTGCTGGGCAAGGGATGAGTGGAATGGCTGTGTTTCTTCCCATATCCATGACTCTGTTCCTATCCCCATACCACAAGGTAAACCCCGAGGAAATTTCTCCACTGATGTCCTGAGTTGGCTACAAGCCAGCCAGACCCTTACTCAATGAGCCCATTGGGCCCTTCGGCCTTATCGATGAGACAGATATAAAGAGGGGACACAGAGCAGATGTGAACAAAGCAGGGTCCAGATCCTTGTGAAGGAAGCTTTGATTGCGTGTTTCCCTGTTCGCTGCTCCTCAGGGTACCTCCTCTCTGGGCAGGACGTAGGTTAGACAGTGTATCTTCTTACCTAACCCTGCTTTGGATTGTCTTCTATGATCTTTGTGGATGCTCAACACGCTGTTTACTCTCTGTCTTTCTATCCTAGAGCATCAGGCCATGGAGACATGAAATTCTGCCCTCTGTGTTCCCTGCTGCACCCCAGCATCTGCACAGGCCTCAATACAGGCCGCTGAATGAGGTAACCAAAATTCAATGAGATAAAATCCAGCAACACCTATAGTCTCTGTCATAGGTTGAAAGGTACCCCACTGGAGGAGAAGGCTGCTCATTTGTTTCCTGGCTGCCCTGACCTGAATAATCACAAAAAAACTATATTAATTTCAACACTGTTTGGCCTATTAGCTCAGGTTTTTTATTAAGTAACTCTTAAATCTTAAATTAACCCGTTTTCTTCAGCAGCTACATGGTGTCTCCCTGACTTCCACCTACTCTCTCTATATATATTTCTTCCAGCCTGGCTATATTCTGCCCTGCCATAGGGCAAAGCAGCTTTATTCATTAGCCAATAAAAGCAACACATATGCAGAAGGACATCTCACATCACCCCACCCCAGTTCAGATGTGAGAGTTGTAACCCTAAGTAACTCAAAATGGGACTGTCCCTGGAGATGGGGACATTAAAGCGGTAACTAAAATAAAATGATGGGGGGGATCAAATCTGTATGAGATGAGATTTGGACAAAGCCAGATGTTACGAAGGTCCTGAGTAGTCGACCAGCTTCAAGCCTAGGAGAGACTCCTGGAGAAGTCAAGCCCGCTGATAGCTTTAGCTCAGACTTCCAGTCACCAGCACCAAGAAAAATCCATGGTGGCTAAGCCACCCAGCCTCCAGGCCTTGCTAGAGCAGCTCTCTCAACCTGAGGCATTTGTTGAGTGAGGCCTGGACCGAGCAGGGCAAATCCCTAATTTAGTCCCTCATTCTCAGAGACAGAGATTTCCCCTCCCCCAACTGAGAAAGACCTGAACAAATCTCTGGGAGAGTCCAAAGACCAGGAAAAGCTTTAGTGCTGGTAGAATCCAGATCTCCCAGGCCATACTTTTCCCTGGCAGGCAGGATAGACACATCTAACCCTTGCGAGACTTCTCGCTCATTGTATCTACAGTATCTGTCATCGGCTTATAAACTTGCAACAGGCAAAAGTACAAACTGAAATTTCCCGGCATGAGTGAGAAGGAAACATGGAACACGCAACAAACCCACTTAGGAGTTTATTAGAGGGGGTGTGCACAGGTCTGGAAAGTCAGTGTGCAGAAAGAGAGAGGAAGATGGCGCACCCAGATTTTTAAAAGCTGCCTAGCACATGTGCACGGGGGGGGGGGTTGACGTGGCTATGTCATATGCAGATGACGGGGCTCACGCATGCACGCAAGGGCTTAGCTGAGTCATACGTGGATCACACAGGGCCCTTTAACATCCCTGGGGGCCATTAGGTACTTCTGCCTGGGGGCTTGTCTGCACCTGCATGACCCCTAGAACCCAGAAGTATCAGCCTTATGTGGCTGATATCATTACATAAGCAATACCTACAGCACGGCCGTTCAGATAAGAGAAAGGTGAAATGAGGATGCTGGCGTGAAGTCTCCAGCAATGGCATGGCGGGGACCTGCAACTGTGCGCTAAGAGGCCAGCATCAGGGTGGACAGTGAAGAGAGAAGTTGAGCAAAGATAAACCTCAGAGAACAGCAGACCTCAGTGTCCATGCAAGGGCTTGGGCGTGGGTAGGTGTGTCCTGTCCTAATAAAGATTCAAAATGTGCCAAGACTGGTTGTTACCCTCACACTCCATCCTGACAGAGCAGTGGCAGTCATGTGACCTTGGAACCACTACATTTACACTCCATCCTGACAGAGCAGTGGTAATTATGTGACCCAGATTAGCGGCTTTGTTCCTGACTTGGGGCTTTCCCCACATCCTCAGGTGACCTTCTGGTGAGTTAGGACAGACTCCAGGGGGCCACCTCTTACTGCCTAGGTTTCATGTGAACCCCAGATCCACCGGCATCTTGGCCTAGGTAGCCAGCACAGAAGAACCAAAGGATATGGAGTAGGCAAAGGGGTGGGACAGGTCGGGGGAACTTGTATCCCTAGGGGTGAAACAGTAAAAGCTACTGAATCATCCAATCAAGATCTTTTCCTGCTGGGTGGTGGTGGCGCACGCCTTTAATCCCAGCACTTGGGAGGCAGAGGCAGGTGGAGCTCTGTGAGTTCGAGACCAGCCTGGTCTACAGAGCTAGTTCCAGGACAGGCTCCAAAGCCACAGAGAAACCCTGTCTCGAAAAACCAAAAAATAAATAAATAAAAATAAAAATAAAATTATCTTTTCCTTCTGTCAGGGTCTGTTTCTGATCTACCTTTCTTCCTGGGCATAAGGTGGAGGGAAAGTGAAGGAGAGAGCCAGAATATCAAAGAGGCGTTCACAGTTTCATACCACGGATGAACTGATACTGCCTTCTTGGCCTCTCTCAGCTTGACCAGAGCTTTTTCCTGAGTACAGCTGCTAGGAGAGGGTAGGCAAAGATTCCAAGGTGCTGCAATGTGGTCCTGGTGACTAAGCGGTTCCCGGGGGAGAGAGAGGCCATGCTGAGTGACAGCGTGTGGCCGGGAGGGGGGGGGTGGGGGGGGACAGGCAGCATAGTCGTGTTTACACATTTGCCTGTGACACCTGAGCCTACGCTTTGCCTTTCCCGCAGTGAGTAAGGTGTCACACGCAAGTGTGTCACCTTCTCTCTTCTCCCTGGCCCTGTCCAAGTCTAGCTGTGTGGTCACCACCTCTGTGAAGCTGTCTGACTTCTCTGGGCTGATGCTTCTGTTCCGTCTTGCTGTGCCGGGCAGCGGTAAACAGGAATGCACGTCAGCGACTCCCTTCTTTCTATCTGTAGTCAAGCCGCAGGACACATGTTAGAATTCTAATTGAGAACCTGTAGAACTGTTAAAAAAAAATCCCTTAAGCCAGTTTTTTTCAATGTCAAGTAAAATCTGCGATGAGCCTCTGGCTTATCCTCCGCTGAGAACTCCAGTTCTAATGATGGATGGGGTTACTGCTTCTTAAACACTCCCGGCTCCCCTTAATTGACTGGATTTTGGCTCTGTTCCTAGAATCAGCTCCTTGGTGGCCTCTGACCATGTAGACCATTCAATGTAGTGGAAGGAAGGTGGTGATTTTGCCCGACTTTGAGCGACATCAGCTCTTTGCTGCTGGCTTAGTTCCAGCCTGAGCAATCCCCATTTCCAGTACTTGGATAACACGGCCCTTCCCTCTTAATTCTTCCCTTGAACATCAAAGACTCACCTCACATTCTTCCAAAAACCCGGGCTCACCTCTTTTCCCTCCAGTGCAGTGCCTCTCTGTCACCTGTGTGTCTCGGCTCCTCTATGGATTTGTGAATGGTTTGGTGCCAAGACGGAAGGAGAGATGTGGGTGGACGAACACACCGTCAGAAAAAACAGAGACACAGGAGGAAGAGAGAAAGACAGACAGAGCACAAGACAAGGAGAAAGGGGGAGTTAGTTTTCTCATCACTGTGACAGAACACGTATGTGTCCGAAGAGCCTGAAGGAGCAAGTGTTTATTTGGGTTCATCATCTCAGATGTCTCAGCCCGCCATCCTTGACTATGCTGATGGTGGGCCAGTGGTGAGGCAGAGCGTCATGCCTGACAGCAGGACAGGAAACAGAGTATGAGACAGGAAGCAGCCAGGAACAGGTGCCCTATGAACTTGCCCCCAGTGACCTACTTCTTCTGGCTAGGCCACACCCTCCATAACCTCCTCAAATGGCACCACCTGCTTTGGACTTAACCATTGTCACATGAGCCTTTGGGTAGGGATACTTAAAACCTAAGTCACACCAAGCAAGGGGTAAGGAAGACGAGAGACCATTATCAAAGTGAAAACCTTGAGCTCAGACCTTTGTTCTCAGCACTTATTGGGCCCAGTGAGCTCCTTCATGAAGGCTTTTCTACTTCTTGTGGTGCTTTTGAATAAGAATGCCCCCATAGGCTCATAGATGCAAATGCTTAGTCACCAGGGAGTGGCACTATTAGGAGATGGAGCCTCGTGGGAGTAGGTGTGACTTTGTTGGAGGAAATGTGTCACAAGGGGTGGGTTTTGGGGTTTCAAATACTCAAGCCAGACCCAGTGCTTCTCTCTCTTCCTGCTGCCTATGAATTCAGACACAGAACTCTCAGCACCATGTCTGTCTGCACGCCACCATGCTTCCTGTCATGATGATAATAGACTGAACCTCTGAAAATATAAGTAGGTCCCAATTAAATGTTTTCCTTTATAAGACCTGCCGTGGACATGGTGTCTCTTCACAGTGATAGATCCCTGATTAAGATACTTTTCATCAAAAACATTTAAAAGACAATTATAAATATTTATTTTTCAATGTATTTCTGTGGCTCACTACCTAAGACTATTCGCAGGTGGCAGCTCTGGAAAATGTGGGACCTGAGTATGAAATACCCTGGGCTGACCCAGAAATTGTCCTTCTCCAGGCAGACCAGAGAGAACCACCTCTAGCTGGATCTTCTGTGTTGAACATGACCCTTAACGATTAATGGCATTTACCTGGTGTGGCAATTAGTTTTAACTAGTCACTCGACACATATCATCTAGAAAGAATCTCAATAAGGGACTCAATGAGGTTGGCCTATGGGTAAGTCTATGGGGGACTGCCCTGATTGTAAGACTGATTTGGAAAGATGCTGCCCAATGTGAGAGGCAGCATTCCTTAGGTTTAAGTCCTGGCTTGTATGGGAGTGGAGAAGGTGAGCTGAGTAGTACATGCCTGATTCCTCTCTGTGCTCTTGCTTGTGGGTAGGACTGGGCGCTCAAATTCCTTTTTGCCTTGACTTCCTTTGCTATGGTAGACTGTAATATAGATTTGTGAGCATAAAGAGACTCTTTGGACTGTCTTGGACATTCCCAGGTCAACATTTCCATGTTTACAGATTCTGCTCTTGGCAAAGGAGATTCCATTTCAAGAGTAATCACTTCCTGGATCATCCAGAGAAATATCAGGGTGAGGGAAGATGTACTCAAACATAAGGAAGGGGCAATTGTACTCTGGGTCTCTGTGAAAATGGCTTCTCTCTGAGTTCTGAGGTCAGTCACCAACATGAGCAAACCTGGTCCCTAGAAGACTGTATGTGTGCCTCACCAAAGGCAGTTGTTAAGAAGCCTTGGCTTTTTAGTTCTGAATCCTCAGCATTTTCCTCTCCAGTGACCAGTGTCTTCCTCAGTTAGTCAGCCTTCTATAGCAGTAAACCCGATGGTTTGGAAGGTCCTGGAGAGGAATCTGTGTCTGCTGTAGCATGGGAAACTTTGAAGAGGGCATCATGCAGTCAAGAAAGATACAGGCTAGGACAGAGGAAGCCAAAGTGTTTCAACATGACAGGGCTCAGAGTTCTTGTAAGAGCAAAAGCCCTGCTTTATCTTGCTTAGCTGTGCAGGGGCAATGTGGGGGAGGCACTGGGCTCCTCCCTCCATGGTCATGGCCACTGCTTAGTGTGGGCCTGAGCAGTCCTACCTTTTTGCATGAGTACCTGCTCATGTAACAAAGGGTTTCCAAAGGCCTTTACAAAAAAATGTAAGTGCTTGTTAAATAGAGAGCTGGGTAATTAAGCTCATTAGCAGCAAATAATTTGCTCAGCTTGCTGAAGGTCGCTGGCTCTGGGCTGCCCATGGAGCTTAAGAGGCAAAGGGGAGGAGGTGGAATCGTAGTAGGGAAGAGGCAATAGGGAGTTCCGTGTGCCCCAGAGTCAGCCACTCTTCCCTTTCCCCACTCTAAAGAGTGGCTGGGGAGGAGGAGAGGCAAGGTGGGACACAGAACAATGGCCGGTAGGCCTGTGCAGAGGGTCATGAACCTAGGGTAAGCGGGTTTCAGATAGTGGGGGACCCACAACAGCAGAATCTTTTCTGCAGACTCTGTAACTAGATGCAAAGACCAGCCCTGGGACCACCTCTCTTCAAAATCTACGCACTTGTCTGAAGATCGAGAGTCTTTGTCATGCATTAGCTGCCAGAAAACATAATGCAAAGTGTTCTTGTCTCTGCGTCAAAAGGAATATTTCATTCTATTTGTCTTGCTTTTAAGCTCCTTGTGGTTCCCAGGACTTAGGAGACAACACACACTTCTTTGCTTGATGATTCCTAATTTCTTCTTGGGCCAGCACCACTCCTGCCTTCCCTCTCAGAGACGTTCAACCCTTCAGACCTCTTTTCAGCACACCAGTATGGAAAGCTTCCTAGAGACTCCCCCAGGCTGGTGAGACACTCTGCAGGCAAAAGGGACTCCGGGCAAGGGTAATGCCAGAGCCCACCAATGCTAGCTGGATGTAGGAGAGTGAGCGTATTAACCCAGCACTGCTGTGGTGAGATGCAAGGCAGAGACAGGAGAGTTTCCCAGATGCTTCCAGGCCAGCTAAGCTGGAGTATACAGAGTGACAGAAACAGGAGAGCCTGCTTCAACAAGGTGAAGGGAAAGAACTGGCTCCCCCAAACTGTCCTCTGATCTCTGCATACATGCCATGGTACTTATATACACAGCAACAACGGTAGTAATAATAATAAATTAATAAACATTTAAAGCCTCATTACCTACATACATCCTCTTACATTTGTCCAAAATATTGATTTTCTTCCTTGCTTGCCTGACCGAAAACTATGAATCCTTCAAAGGCCATCTCAGAAGTTATCCATTCTGTATAGCCCCTTTGATGTGCTTGAACAATGATACCCATGCCCCTGCAGCTAGTGGGTCCGCAGCACTGAGCTGGTCATTCTACGCTGTAGGTGTCTGTGCTGTTTCCAGAGACTCCCCCAGGCTGTGAGCTCTTCGAGGGCAATGTCTCCTCCTTGTCGAGGCCATCAGCGCTAGAATCGAAGGTAAAACTGGAGTGGGCACCTCAGCTTCTGGAGCCTGCCCCTGCTTCCACCTGTCCCACTGGCCAGTGTCCTATGTCCCCTCCATCCCTCCGGCTGCAGCCAGCACAAGGAGCATATCCGCAACGGTAACAACACTTCTTCACCTTCTCTCCTTGCCCTCCAATCAGACTCTATGGCCAGCGTTTTTATCTCATCGCTGCCGTCATCTTGATGAATGGACCTCTTATGCCTCCTAGTCTGCCTCAGTGGATCCATAAGCTAAACAGACATAAAGAAACACCCCTGAGTCTTTTTCTTGTAGAAATATTACATGTTAGTAAAATGTGTAATTAGTATCCATCAACCATGAATTGTGTAAAACCCTAAGGGGAAAATGATGATAAAAACATAGACCCTGCTTCACAGTAATTGTTCATCTAATAGAGGGGGGAAATGCACGCGTGGCAATCACAACCTTTAAAACGTGTCAAGGGCTATACAAACACTAAAGAGCGGAGATGTATGTGGGTGTTCACATTCGGTGTCATGGGGTAGAGACTGAGAATCTCTGACTTGTCAAATTGTTGAAGACCCTGTGCAAGAACTCGGCCTGGGACCAGTGTTCCCAGAAATGGATGGTCTAGTTCCTAACAGCAAAGGGACAGGCTGGGGATGGAGCACAGTGGTAGGGCACTTGCAGAGCATGTCCAAGGCCACAAAACAAGCAAATGAGGAGAGGTGCAGAGCAGGGCTGGAACCGGTTAAGTGCACATTGGGGCGTGGTAGATGGCCTCTGGCCTGAGCTCTCAGGAGCACCAGCAAAGCTCCTTATAGGATAGGCAGGGAGCCCAGGAACCCTGACCCATAGAAGCAGTCAGGGTGTTCAGCGCCATCCAAGAGGATGCCGAGGGCAGATAAGGGCCACTGTAGCACATGTCCTTCTCCACACATCATCCACAGGGTGCTAGGGACTATGTATATGCAACACACACACACACACACACACACACACACACACGCACACACACACACCACAGACACGGGGCAGGGAGGAGTGGGGGAGTGAGAGAGTGCACTGCACATTTGGGGAACTTCTCTTTACATACAAATAAATGTGTTAGAGGGTTTTTTTTCAGGGTCTTGATATACTGATGTGTTCTGGAAATTGCAAAGAGGAAAATAAGTGAAGTAGCATTTCCCAAGCCTGTTAAAGTGTAACATCTGAAATTTTACCAAGGGTTACACTGAACTTGTGTAATAAATGCTGGAAGCAAGCAAAGGTGTCCATCCCTCACCAGCCCCATCCCCCCTAAGTTCGGAGACCTTGGATGCTCCCTCCCTGTGTCTGATTGATCGGGGGAGGAGAGAGGAAAAGGGCTCACAGGATAATTATGGCTTATTTTAAAATCTTAAAACTCCTTCTTGGTTTTATTATATTTTGCTTTCTTACAAATGTCAGTCATGAAAAGCACAAATGATGGACAAACTTTCCTGATCCAGCTATAGCGTTGATATCCAGGCTGCTTTTGACCCATTCAATGAGACACATGGCCCAGGGTGCTCCTCTTGGGAAACAGGCTTTGATTTTGGAGCTCTCTGTGGAGAGAAGGACCTAAACCATGACAGTCATCTACAATTATCCCCATTCTTACTCTACTGGCTTCTCATTTACTCGGAGACCTAAGTACAGGTTAGCCCAGCCTCAGCCTGCATGCGTTCACTTAGGACACTGTAGACCTTAGCCATCTCCCCACCCATTGGCACATGCGGAACACTGGCTGGGGCCCAGAACTCCTATCTCACCTTCAATAAAGAAAGCTGGCATCCAAGGGACATCTGCTGCCATGTTAAGGCCTCAGACTTGCCTCTGACCCCTCCCCACTGTGGAGGGTACAAAGTTCTAGCTTTTATAACACTGGTAGGTATTTTGCCAGGTCCTGCATGTTGCTTTTCAACTTCTTTCCAACTGTGCATGCTCCCGCCACCCGGCCAGCCTTTCTCAGTCTCTCCCTGTAGCTTCACCCTTTCTGCCCTCCTTGGCCATATTCTGAACAGTTCATCTGGCTACAGAGTTCCTTTTCACGTATTATGGCACTTGCTGAGCTTGAGAGACGACTCTGGGCATCACTCCCCAAAGGTTAGTCTGCTAGCCGATGCCCCACCTGAGAAGGTTGATGGGCAGAGCTCCTGTGAATGGTGGCACTGTCGGCCCCTCTGCCCCCACCAGTAGGGGCACCTTTATCTCCGGGCTGAATGGGGGAGCACAGGAAATACTCTCCAAAGAAATCAAGCCAATCTGCCTAGAAGGGCCTGGAGTTCCCAGGGTGGAAGCTGATGCCGGAGAATAGGGACCTCCTTGTTTTGGCATCAGTAGGGGCATGGATTCAGATTTCTGAGGGAAAAAAAACCCACTTAATCCTAGACTTCCAGTGTTCACAATACACCTGAAGGGAAACCCATGATATGTTGTCGGACACACAGGGGCCAGAAGTGGCAGAAGGAACCTAGGAAAGCTTTCTATAGGAACCAATTGAATGCCACTCTTAATAGCAAAGGACAACCACAGATTAATAGGCACGGAGGCAAACAAGGAACAGTAGAGAAAAGACGACTCCAGAGGTGTGAAGATGGACATTTAAATCATCATTTCTCTCCTCTTTCTCTTTAACGTGTGTTTTACCTTCATGTATGTGTGTGCGCTGTGTGTACACCCATTTCCCATAGAAGAGGGTGTTGGATCCCCCAGAACGAGAGTTACAGATGGTCAGGAGCCACCCAGTAGGTACTAGGAACTGTACCCTGATGTGGGATTCTCCTCTGTATGCTGTGAATTGGTTAATAAAGAAACTGGCTTGGCCTGATAGGACAGAGTGGAGCTAGGCGGGGAAAACTAAACTGAATGCTGGGAGAAAGAAGACAGAATCAGAGAGAAGCCATGGAGCCTCCACTGGAGAGAGACAGGCTGAAACTTTGCTGGTAGGCCACGACCTCACGGTGATACACAGATTAACGGAGATGAGTTAAATCACGATGTAAGTGTTATCCAATAAGAAGCTAGAGCTAATGGGCCAAGCAGTGTTTTAATTAATATGGCTTCTGTGTGGTTATTTTGGGAGTCTGGGCAGCCAGGAAATGAACAAGCAGCCTCTACAACAGTACCCAGGTTCTCTTCAATAGCAGCAAGTGTTCTTAACTGTTGAGCCATCTCTCCAGTCCCCCCTCCCCCAGTTCTCTCTTTTTTTTTGAAATTTACAGAGCTCTTTAAAGCAAAGCCATCTTCCCCAAGAGGAGCCATCTGAGTAGCAAGTGTGCTTTTTGAAGTGGGCAAAAACAGCCTGGAACCCAGCAATGCAACTGGCTCCAAAAGTTTTGTTCATCTGGGCCAAGGAAATGAACCCACAGGTGAAGGTGCCTGCCACCTACTATGGAGACTGGAACTTGTTCCTGCCTCTCACATGGTGTATGAAGAGCAGCAAGGAAGAAATTTCAAATCTGACTGATTACATTTCCACTGTGTGTGTGGGGGGGGGGAGGTAACCTGCTAGCATTGATAGATTTTCTGCAGTCCAAACATAGAAGGTCACTTGGATAACAACTCAAGAGTTAGGCTCAACACTGAGGCAGTTTAATATGGATTCCTATTTAATATCAGTCGATCTGTCCTCCAAGGCGGGCAAAATGTGTGTCTTCCGAAGTGCACTTCAGGTCTAGTTAAAACAGTTTAGTTAGGCAGGGAGCAAAGCTTGGGGGAGGAGAGTCAGACCAAGATGTGAGACTCAGAAAACAAGTGCCTAAAGGGGAGGAAGAAGTGCACGCCGGCGTGCAAAGTGTGCTGTTTGTGCTTTGCGGTGAGTAGCAAGGGCTCTAAGGTGGAAGCTCTAGTAGCCAATGCTGTTTTAGGGTTGGCCAGTATGGAGGTGAAGAGAAACTGGGCTAGGAAACATCTTCTCCAAAAAGACTCATCTGCAGCTCTTTCCTCTCTATCATCTGCCTGTCTCTCTGTCTCTCTTTATCTCTACACACACACACACACACATACACACACACATACACACACACATATACACATATCTATCTATCTATCTATCTATCTATCTATCTATCTATCTATCTATCTATCTATCTATCTATCATCTATCTATCTATCTATCATCTATATATTCATCTGTCTATCATCTTTTTATCCCTATCTATCTCTTTTTTAATATTTATTTATTTATTTATTTATTTATTTATTTATTTATTTATTTATTATGTATACCATATTCTGTCTGTGTGTATGCTTGCAGGCCAGAAGAGGGCACCAGACCTCATTACAGATGGTTGTGAGCCACCATGTGGTTGCTGGGAATTGAACTCGGAACCTTTGGAAGAGCAGGCAATGCTCTTAACCACTGAGCTATCTCTCCAGCCCCTGTCTTATCTCTTTTAGGGAAGGCAAGCTTGAGCTGTAGAAAATGGGTAGTCTTGGTGACTCACATATACATACACTCTCTTCTCCATCCCTCAAAGAGCAAATCCTACTGGAGAAAAATGCAAATGAAGACATAGCAATTAAGCCAGAGTTGTGCAAGCATTAAAACAAAGGCATCCAAGAACAAGGCAGCTAACCCTGAGAAGAGGTGGACAGTTCTTCACGCAGCCTGTGACTGCTGAGAAAGGTAGTTGTGAGAGGGATCAAGGTTGACTCCTGACACCTTTGCCTTTGGAAAGCAAGATCGCAAAGCAAAAGTGTGAAAGCTCCTGGGGAAACAGGGGCAGCAGTGGGGAGAAACGAGGCACGAGGTTCCAAACTCAGGGATCAGGATTTCATGGGTCTATCTAAAAATGTTTCCTATAAAAACAGGATAAAGTGTTTTGTTTCTTTTAATGATAAAAGAAGAATACAAAATCCAACCAAACTACCACAGAAATAAAACTTAAGTTGGAAAGGAGTCTCAAAAGTTCTCCAGGTTATAGGAGGCATACAATACAAAGAGGATAGTGACAGTTCAGGGGAGATGTCACTGTGGTCAGAGCACTTCCCACAAAATTATAAGGACCAGAGTTCGGATCCCTAGAACCTGGGCACAGGTGATCGCGGTGGTTCACTATAATCCCAGCATTCAGGGTGCAGAGACAGGGATCCTGGGGACAGAGATCATGGTGGCTCACCTGTAATCCCAGCATTCAGGATGCAGAGACAGGGATCCCAGGGACAGGGATCATGGTGGCTCACCTGTAATCCCAGCATTCAGGATGTAGGGACAGGGATCATGGTGGCTCACCTGTAACCCCAGCATTCAGGATGTAGAGACAGGGATCCTGGGGACAGGTGATCATGACGGCTCACCTGCAATCCCAGCATTCAGGATGCAGAGACAGGGGATCCCAGGGCAAACTAGGTAGTATGAGTAGCTGAAATGGTGACTTCTGGGTTCAGCAAGACATCCTGATTCAATACATAAAGAGCTATCACATGCATATATGCGTGTACCCCTCAGCCCCCCCACATACACAAGAAGAATATAATAGTAAAAGAAATGAACAACATGAACTAGAAATAAAAAATGAAGGAAAAATAAAGAAAACTCGCTGTGATGTCTACAACTCCAGCAATTGACTGCACGATACTGTCAAGAAGAAAAGAGAGAGAGAGAGAGAGACAGACAGACAGACAGATAGAGACAGAGAGACAGAGATGGGAGAGAGGGAGAGGTGGACACAAGCAGATACCTTGGGATTTCACCTAACCTGAGAGAGACCCTAGCCTAAAACACTGGGTGAAGAACACCTGAGGGATGCCACTTAAGGTTGTCCTAGGTTTTCACAAGCGCACGCACGTGCACACACACACACACACCAACACACACTATACATATTGATGCACACATGCACATACACATGTACACACAGCAATACAGAAAAAATAAACTCAATATTTAGATCATTATAGTGCCCTTTTCCTCTGCCCTGATAAAATCCGAGTGGATACAGAAATACGGGTCTGGGTAGATGACACAGTGGTTAAGAGCACTTGCTGCTCTTGCAACACCCACATGGTGACTCACAACCATCCATAGCTCCAGTGCCAAGGGATCAGACATGATTTGGGGGAACAGAGTACGGATACTGTCCCATCTCTCCACAGTGAACATCCAGTCCTAGAAGACAGTGAAGCAATACTTAAATGACATTTAGGAACTAAAAGCCTGACTCAAATGCTTCAGACTAGACTGAACTATGCATATCTAGTCACAGAGAAACAGTTTTAAGCACGAGTATGAGAATATAGTTCAATGAAGTTACTAGAAATGAAGTTGCCAAAGGGGTGACTGAGGAAGGTGTCGTAAAGTGGCAGAAACACTAAATATATTTACCTACTTATCAGGCAAAACCAAGTCGAGAACTTTAGTAACAAACCGGATGCCAATACTATTGGTCCAGCCATGTAGAAATGATCCAACCGGTAGAATTTCAAGAGAATGAAAACCAGTAAAAGACAAAGAAAGCTTAATGTGGGGAAGGGGTGAGCTGCAACGTTTCTACAACATCACATTCAGGAATGCTCAGCCATGCAAAGATAAATACAGGAGAGATCAGACCCAGCTGAAACTTGCAGGCACCATCCCAGGGACACACTTTCTGCAGTGCCATTGGTCTTCACGGCACTCCCAGAGGCCAGGCACCAAACTGTTCCTTTACACCAAGATCTTAATCCCTGGGGCCAGGAGATGACACGGGGTTGGGGGTGGTGCCTGCTGCACAAGCATGAGGCCCAGAGTTCAGGCTCCAGACCCACATAAAACCGAAGCAGCAGGGAGCACCTGTAGGCCCAGGATGGAGAGGCCGGCAACAGCAGGCAGATGCTCCCACACAGAACATTCTGGCCAGACAGCCTAGCTGAAAGGGCAAAACACAGAGTGGAAAGTGATCGAGGAAGACACCTGAAGACCAACCACCTCTGCCCTCCACAAACAAGGTGCACACATGTGCGTGTACACACACACACACACACACACGTGCGCGCAGATTCACCCTCAAGTTCTGTCACCTGTTCATTCATGTTTCACTGGGATGCCCTACGGAACCTTCCTTCCTCATCCTCCATAGCGGAGAGACTGGCCTCCACACTGCGTTCAGTTCTATGTTATCCTAAGATACAAACACTGGATAAGGAGCAACATACATACCTACAAGGTAACCATCTCCTGCAGAGAATGAAAAAGCCCTTTTTTCTGTTTGTTTCTGCTTTGGTTTTTTTTTGGGGGGGGTGATTTTGTTTTGTTTTGTTTATTGCTTTGGGTCAACAGTAAAAAGGAAATGTAACCAGAAACTCCAAATTGCATGAGAAAATCATGGCCTAATATGAACTCTAAAATAGATAAATGCTGCTTGCTTTCTGCCTGTCTGGCTCGAATTATTAATAAACCCTAGGAGATTGAAATACAGCTATCCATCACCATGTACATGTAACAAACAGAAGAAATGGTATTACAGGGATACACTCAGGGGTCAGAGAGGACTAGAGTATGGGGGGAAGTGGAGAGATGCTAGTTTCCCATGGAGCCGAGAAACAGTGTTTCCAGTGAGTAAAGACGTAAAGCTTTGAGCACACCATTAAAATTTATGAACTATATCAGTAGAACAAACAAGAAAAACACGGGACAATATTAGAAGGAGATGGCAGTCGGGGAGGGGAGGGGAGCTAAGGTTTTTATTAAAATACTGTGCCAAAGGTTAAGAAATCAAAACCAGAAGCTTAAGCACATTAATCAGATTTCTGGGCAAAACTGCTAGAACAGGAAGAGATGAGGAGGACCGTGGGGTGGAGGGGAATGCTCCACTCTTGGTTTGGCACCGCTTGGCTTTGGTCAACACGGACGCTATCCCAGTGGGTGGCAGTTGATGTTAGTATTGCGTCTCAGCGTTCAGATGACATCCATGTCTCAGTCCCTTCTGTATTGCTATAACAGACAATCACAGACTGAGTCGGATATGAGGATAGACATGTATTCCTCACCACTTCTGGGGTCCTCCAATCTTGCTCTAATCTTGGCACTACGAAGCAATAACGTTCCTTCTCTGTCAGTCCCAAGACACACCCACTCCACTGCCACCATCCAGGCCCACTGAGAGCAGGAGCTTCTTCCTCATCTTTTGTGATCCTTAGCAGGGTCGCTACTGTTCATTCAATAAACACTTCCTGCACGTGGACGAAATGTCCAGCATTCCAACAGAATTAGGAGCACAGCAGGGAACAAACCAGGCAGAACCTCCGCCCATGGAACATGCATTCAGTACGCCAGGTTCCAGCCTTCTGGGACCCCCTCCCCCAGTGTGTGTGGACTCTGAACTCCTGTGACATGTGTCTCTGTGAAGCCATTATCACACTGTTTGTTAAGTTTGGGAGTTTGGTAGGACACAGAACTCACCCTCCTCTGTTTTGCCTGCCTTCTCAGTGACTCAAATACAGAACATGCTCCATAAATACTCAATGAGCATATGAACTAGGATGGTACAAAATTCTGTGTTGTCTCATCCTTGTTCCCTTTATTCTTCCTCCTTTCTAAATAAGCAAATTAAATTATTATTGTTCAGGGAATCTATCCTCAAACACATGGATATGGTCCAAAATCATGAAAATGATAGAAAACTTCATAACAGAGCTGAGGTATCATATGAACCTGATCCTCCAGTGAGGCTGTTTGGAAGACAACAAGGAAATAGACCAAAGGAGGCCAGTGCAGTGAGCAGATTCTTGTCATATAGTGGTGAGATACACAACCAGATTGTCACCAGCCCAACCCCAGGACATCGGCTATGTGCACATGGAGTCTGTAGAATGAAGAGGACAGCTGGGTAAAGTTTAGAAAATTGTGTAGTAAGAGGTATCAATCTGTTGTAAGAGGAGAGTGGGGCCCTTTTGTTCCATCCGTCCCGCTAGCTTACACCTGAAATAACCACACAGAAATTGTATTAATTAAATTACTGCCTGGCCCATTAGTTCTAACCTCTTATTGGCTAACATATTCGTTTAACCCATCTCTATTAATATGTATTGCCACTTGACTGTGGCTTACTGGCATGAGTCTAACCAGCATCTGTCTCAGGCAGGAGAAACATGGTGTCTGCCACACTACCTTCTTCCCATCATTTGGTTCTATCTACTCTGCCTACCTGATTTCTGCCCTATCAAAAGGCCAAGGCAGTTTCTTTATTTAACCAATGAAAGCAACACATAAACAGAAGAACCTCCTACACCATTTCCCCTTTTTCTGTTTAAACAAAAAAGAAAGGCTTTCACTTTAACATAGTAAAATTACATATAACAAAACAGTTATCAAGCAAGAATTACAGTTATCATATTTAGATCTATTTTATCTTTTATCATAACAATGGAAAACTCTATCTATTCTTCAACTCCATCAAAGACTCCAGAAGGATATAATATTACCTAAGTAAACCAGAAGTAAGCAAATTCCAAAACTCTAGAAATGACAGAGACATCTCGCTGCCTGTACAATCACCCAAAGAGTTCCTCTGTACCACTGGGGCATCCATCTTTAGCCTACAGGCCCACAGTATTTAGCAGATTTTTCCATGAAGCAGGAAATTTTAAAGACAGTTTAGTCACTTTCTTCTGTATCCTGCAGAATGTCTCACAGACTCTTTCATGAATCAGGAACCCTGAAGTAGATTGGTGCTGCCAGGAGCAGATGTGTCTCATTGTCATGAAAAGCCCTAAGTTATTAAAACATTAAATGCCATATTCTGTAGTCTCTGAAAGATATGAAGAATGCCTATCTAACTGAAATATATCTCTATATATTTAGAAAATCTAACTAACATGACTACAAGCTTGACTATTATCGATGATTATCCATTAATGACCTATATTTCCTAATTATATATTACATTTTTAAATGAACTACACAATCACAATACCTTAATCAAGATCAGAAATACATATATACAACAAAATTAACCTTAAATTTATATTAATAAAGCAAAATTTATACCAATGTAAATTATTCATATCTATATCAAAATTGACATCGCTTCTGTTTCTTGCAGGTTAGACAGGAGAAAGATAAGCCTAGACCAAAGCTGGTTTATCTGAAAATGCAGGGAAAGAAAAGGATAGCTTGCCCGAGAGGGGAGCTATGCATCTGTCTGTGCCTCTGTCTATACCCTGAGATCCGAAACGATTAGTGAAGAGCCCAGAGACTTGGAGCCTTTCAGGACTGGACTGGAATCCTGCACTCTTAGACAGTCAGCGGGAGTGAAGGCCGAGGACAGAGATGGGGCAAGAGATAAGATTGAGGGCAGTCGCCTGTGCCTCTCCCAGCACCTCCTGTGAAGCAGTCACGCTAGACAAAGGGACACTCATGTTTATTGTGAAGATGCTGCTGGGAAAAATCAGATTGTGGACAGTGTCCCTGGCCAAGCTATTGTTCCCAACTGCCTCAAGGCGGGACCCAGCAGCCTGAGAGAAGAGTTTGCAGACTCAGACTCTACACAAGATCTTTGTCCTGGGGAAGTGACTGGGCAGAGACAGTGTAGAGGCAAACTTGTTTCTTTTAAAATGCATACATAAAAAAAAATAAAAAAATAAAACGCATACATAACTGTTTGAACCATAAGGTATCATCACCAGTATGCCAACAGGATGCGGGCTGCAAAGCAGTAGCTTCCCCAGTGAGGAACTCTTCTCCTTGAAAGAGAGCAGGCAAGAGGGACCCTTCAAAGAGAAGGAGTAGGGGCTGCTGGAACCTGGGTCTCAGTACCCTGAAGATGGTGGCTTTTCTGTCCCAGTGATGCTTGGGGCTGCTCCCCATTCGTCCCTTCTATGGAGAAGGGGCTCACAGCAACTGTTCTGTTTCTGTCAGCGAGTGTTGGGAAATACGTGCTAAGAATATATCCTAAAATCAAGCCCACCCCCAGGGACACATGATTCGGGTGCAGAGGCAGCAAGCAAGGGGCTGTGGGAAGAGAACTATACACAAAGGAGGGGACAGAGCTCCGAGTGTGACGGTTTGAACTCATGCTTGTCCATCAACATGACTTCTCACTAGAATACAGAAGGAGGGCGGGAGGAGCAGGGAGGAGGGAGAAACAGGTGACAGGGAGATAATCCACTCGGCTTCCCATCACTGTAGTGAGCACTAACAGAAAGAAAAGGGGTTTCAGCTCAGCTTTGGCTGTTGAGATCCATGGTTAGTAGGCACTGCTGTCTCTGGGCCTGTGGCAAATGGATGCATTTTGGGGCAGGGGGCATGGGATGGAGTAAACTTCCTACCCCAGGACAATCAACGTCAAAAATGAGGGGGCAAACGATGGGTTTCCCACAATTTCCTTCAAGGTCCTGTGAGGATGGGAGAGGCATCAGACTGGGGAGTCAGGGGTGCTGGGTTGGGCAGTGTATAAAACTCCTGGGTCCTCCCATTCTCCCTACATTTCACCCAAGCATTGGCCACTGGGCATGCCTTTTCCTCTACACCATTTTCCCCCAGAAGACAAGGAAGTGGTCGTCTCAGGAGCCCATACCTGCTCTTTCTATCTGCTAATACCCTACTAACTCACCCTCCCACTAGGCTCCATCATCTAAAGGCTGAACTGCTTCCTAGTGCTGCCAAGCTGAGAGACACGTGACATTTAACACCTCATCCTTTGGGGGAACACTCGGATCCAAACCCTAGCAGACAGTGAGGGGAGACAGGCTGGAGACTGGTGGAGAAGTAGTTGGTGTCGTCTGGCCTTGGAGGCCAGAGAATTTTGTCCACATTTGCCTTCCTTAGCACACGCCCAGCCTGGGAAGGAAAGCAGGAACCTTGGGGAG